>JAJIYU010019841.1:0-10627 GCA_030144865.1 Tinospora cordifolia | reverse complement strand
CATGAGAAGGTTATCTTGAGTTTTATTAATTCACTAGCAAGTTGCAAGACTTATTTAAAGCTACAAGTTGAAGGTTCCTGTTCAACCTTCAAGCCCTAATGCTACAGAGAAGAAAAATGCTAGCGTTACCATTAATGAGCTTGATGATTTTGATACTGTCATCAAAGCATTTATCTAAAAAGTTTCTTATATTTTGTTTTTCATACTATAGTTTTTTTTTTGTATTAATATTAAATATTTGTGACTTTAGGAGCTTCAATAAAGAAGTTCCTTTAGGCACGTGCTCACAGTTTGCTGGAAATTGAAGTTCCTTGTTACTTGTATGCTTCGGGAATCTAGAATTGCATACTAAGTGTTAAAACTTGTGCTAATTGTTCCGTGGAGACTTTCTTGTAATTTTTTTCATTTTGTGGAGACTATAACTCATAATATTTGGTCTTTATGGTTGTATAATTATATTACTAAAATGACTGGTTGTATAATTACGTTTTTTTAATTTTGTTATTAATTTAAATCTATGCATGTTAATAGGTCAAATATGTAAAAATGCACCTATAAAGGTCATAAACAAGTTGAATTGGGTTAAAATAACTAAAGTTTCGTATTAGGTTAATTATGACACGAATATGAACTATTTAAATAATGTGTTAAACATGTCATGTTTAGGTTCACATTCTTCCCATTCTAGTCGTGTCTCAACACAACATGATTACAAAATTGTAACACAAATTGCTACCCCTAATGAAGCTATAAGATCACACTCTCCCAAACCCTAGATAAGCAATTACACCAACCTAAAAGCCAAGGAAAGGAAGAAAACCCATTAGCTATAGTAATATAAATAGCCAAGAACTAGCCAAAAATTCAAGCTCCTCTCACCTTTGAGAACACTCCTTGGATGGAAAATTCATAATGAATTAGATGAATTTAGGATATTCTAACTATCATGAATACCACTTTGTACTTTATTTACATAATTATTAATACATTATCTAATTTACAAAAAATAAATTGACACAAACAGATAGATGATGTCGGTTTTGCTTCGACAATTAGTACACAAGAAATATGTAGATAAAAACAGAGATCCTATAAAAGAAAGGTCATCCTTCATAGCATCTTCCTTAAAAATCCATGACTTTATCCATGTTAGATATCTATATATCATTCTTGTATTTTTGCAAGTAACTTGCACATTTTGTTTTACATTGATGTGTAATTAAAGGGCACCAGATGTTTAAATGTGTGAAATGTAGATGAACCAATAGTAAAGTAAATATAGGATTTAAAGAAAATGTACCAAGCCTGGAATTCTTGAGGGGTCCACATACCACATTCCTGATCCCTGAAAAGTAGAACCATAAGAAGATGGATTGAACAATCTGACACGATGCATCAAAGAATCTTTTAGAAGTGCACCAATGTATGTAAGAATTAGAATGTATTCGAAGTTATATATAATAGAAAGTTTTCATTTTCAATTAAATTTAAAATTACACAAATTTGAAAGACAAGGAACTATAAGGTGTAAAAGAGAGCACCTCCAAGTTCATTTTCTACAAAATTCAAGATAGCAAGTAGATTTTAAAACCACACTTTAAACTTATAGCATGTAATTGCATGAATGTTTGGAAATAATTACACAAGATGCACAAGGTCATAATGACTCTAGTGGTAGAAGTCTTGGGATGACAAACATTGAGAATAACGATCAAATTGTGTTACAGAAAGGTTTCAAGCCCGGATGGCTTCACAATGGCTTTTTTCCAAAAAAATTGGGAAACGGTGAAACAAGATGTTGTTAAATGCCTTCAAGAATTCCATAGGGATCTCATAGTCAACAGAAAAGTTAATGAGACGTATATTTGCCTAATCCCTAATAAGCATAACGCTATGAAAGTTGAGGAATATAGACCGATAAGCCTCACCACAAGTATCTACAAAATTATTGCAAAGACTTTAGCTAATCGGCTTAGGATGGTCCTTCACAAAACTGTGAGTGAAAATCAGCTGGCCTTTGTTCAAAATAGGCAAATCACGGATGCAATTCTGATTGCAAATGAAACGGTAGAGGATTATAGGATTAATGGTAAGGAAGGTATGATACTAAAGGTGGACTTCGCTAAAGCCTACGACTCAGTGAGATGGAGTTTCTTTGATTTTGTTCTAAAACAAAAAGGATTTGGAGAAAAGTGGAGGAGATGGATTCAAGGATGCTTGAAAACAGTTAACTATTTTGTGTTAATAAATGGAAAACCTAGAGGAAAATTCAATGGTTATAGAGGCCTACGGCAAGGAGGCCCCCTATTTCCCTTCCTCTATACCCTTACGACTGACACTCTATCCAGAATCCTATTCGAGGCAGTGGAACTTGGAAAAATGGAGGGCTTGCGAGTGGAAAAGGATAGATTTCAGATTACTCATATGCTATTTGCAGATGATTGCATCATTTTCATGAAAAACAGTAAGGAGGAGATCAAGGTAGTCAAGGAAACTTTATGTGCTTCCAGCTTTTTGACCGGGATGAGAATTAATGGAAGGAAGAGCCAGCTGCTAGGCATAAATATAGAGCAGGTGACAATGGAAAGGGTGGCCCAAGAATTAGATGTTTCTCCCGAAAAATGCCCTATTCAATATTTGGGAGTGCCTCTAGGAGGACATCCCAACAAACTAGAATTTTGGAACCATATGATTAAAAAAATAAAGAGCAAGGCAGCAGGTTGGAAAAGAAGCTTTCTATCAAGAGGAGGGAGGCTTCTCTTATTGAGGACAATTCTAGAAGCACTCCCTACCTATTTCTTGTCAATTTTCAAAATGCCTAAAACAGTGGCAAAAATCATTGAGAGACATATGAGACAATTCCTTTGGAAGGAGGAGGATGAGGATAAGGGCCAAAACTTAGTGAAGTGGGACCAAGTTTGTAAAGAAATTCAGCAAGGAGGCTTAGGAGTGGGAGGTATGATCAAAAGAAACATTGCCTTGAGGAAAAAATGATTGTGGAGAATGTATGAAAAGTCGGATGCTATATGGGCCAAAGTAATTAAGAGTATTCATGACTCGAAAATGCTTGGGAAAGAGGCTGGTTTGAATAGAAGAAGCAGCTATAGGGCTCCTTAGAAGGATATTTTCAGCATTTATGACCAGGTGAAGGAGAACATTATATTAAAAACAAGGAAAGGGGACAAGGTAGATTTTTCAGGGGAGAAATGGTGCGGTTCAGAAATTCTAGAACAGAAATTTTCCAATGTTTTTAGATTATCTGATATGAAGGAAGGGCCGGTTGATGAGTTAAGATCAAGAAGCATAGTGGATGATAGAAGAATTTGGGGGTGGGACCTTCATATAAGCAGAAACATAAGAGAGGGATTTGTAGAAGAAATAAGTGAGATGATGGACATGCCACAGAATTTTCATCAAGAGGAAGAAAATGTTGAGGACTGGCCAATATGGATGGGTGAAGGATCCAAAAGATTCTTAGTTAGATCCTTTATGACCCAACTTAGTATTAGTAGAACCAACCAACCAACAATTCCAGTGGACTTCATATGGAGAACAAAAGTTCTAACAAAAACAAGAATGTTTGCCTGGTTAATTAGCCTGAATAAGTTAAACACAGCAGAGAACATCCAAAGAAAGTATGCTGAATATGTTCTTAACCCTTCTATATGCTTGCTGTGCAGGGATAACTTGGAGACCACTTCTCACATCTTTGGTCAATGCAAGATGATCCAACAGCTTTGGAGAAGATGGACACATCACTATACAGTTTTTGAACCTCATATGCACAAAGATCTTTTTAGGATTTCGGATAATGTAGTTCAAAGAAGGTTGCAGCAATATTGGAAGATTATGATTTTTGCAGTGTGGTACACAGTGTGGGAAGAAAGGAATAAAAGGCTCTTTTTGGATAGGTCTAGGTCGGATATTGCTGTATGGGAAAGATCTAATGTTTTATTTGCTACTTGGGTTTCTTGTACTCAAAATGGGAAAAGGTTATAATTTTGGGCAATGGCTATGTCAAGAAGCAAACATCTTGCATCGTCTATAACTTTGGTTGTTTATGGTGCCTTGATACCTCATCAGGATCCATTGTTCTTATCTATTGTTAATATAACACAATAGTTTCTTTTCAAAAAAAAAAAAAAAAAAGGTTTCAAGCCCATTTCATTTGAAATTGCTGTTAAGATGGAATTCATTCTGCTAATTTCAAGGACCCTACCCATCTTTGGATTAAAAATAATGAAAGCTGACCCTACCTTGGGACAAGCATTGTTTAATCTCATTGTACTACACTAGGAACCACCATCATATCATAATCCAATAGTCATCAATAGTAAAGAGATTACTACTTTTGAAATTAAATGGTCTTTAATGTTGGTGCATTTGGACTAATTTTGACTGATCATTAATGAAATAATATCTAGAGCTGTTTAGTATCTAATAAATCCAAAGAAGAAAGGCAATGTGAAAGAGCTAGTATAGCAGGTAAAATCTTTCACAAGTGACAATGGCATGCTGTCAAGGTCAGCCCAAGTGACAATAACACAATGTTGTGACCAGAAACAACGGTTCCAAGGTGGAGAAAAGGTGATGTTGCTGCCAGTGTTCCCCCTGGCGTTAACCTAAAGGGGCCACAACAACAAGGTAACTCAACAAGGAACGACCATGCTCACTCTTTCCAATCTTTCTTGAAGTGGTAAAAATGTTGGAGTGTAGATGGGAATGGTACTATCACTTCAGAGGAATAGACAAAATCCCAAGACTCTTCCCTCAAATTGAATAGGGCTTCACTCAATGATTAGCTGGGCAACTAAAGCCAAGCGAGACGAAAGCTTCAAGAGAATACATTGGCATAGATCTTACTGCACTTTACTTGAGACATTTACCAACTTTAATGTTGCCATTTACGCATTAAAAACATTGAGTGAGGCTTTGACCACATTATTTTCATGTTGGATGAGGGTGTAGCAAGCAACAATTAGAGCTGGTGGTGGCATTGAATAAATGTGCAATAATAGTGTTCAAGCAAAAGCTTCAACATCAAGATGGGTTGAACAAACGTCTGATGTTGCAGGCTTGTTGCATGCAAAGCCTAAGAAGAGTTGTAATGGCTCTAAGGCTTCCACTAGGTATGTTTAGGGAAAGGAAGACGCTGAAAAAAGGGAGCATTAGATGGTGGTTTTTGACACATGGATAGTGTGAAATGGATTGACATTGAGAACAAATAGTCTGACACATTCGCTAGGGAATTTAGGCTTAGACCAACTTGGGTTGACTGCGCCGTTCCTTCTGTGTGTCTTGAAAGGAAGCTCTTCTCAAGGGTAATATTGCAACTACCGTAGCCATGGAGAGTGGAGTAAGGTAGTAGTGCACTGGGACTATTCAATAATCAATAAATAATTGCAAAGACCCAAATGCAAGGCTTGCAAGCCCATGACAGAGAAAATTTTAAAAATAGCGAGTCTGCACCTCAGGCTTTGGGATGGCTTGGCTAGACAACTGCATCAATAGTTGCCAAAGGCCAATTCCAGCAATTTATGCCACTTAAATTTGATCACACATCATGATGACCAGAAATAAAAGAAGGTAGAACCCACAATTTAACTCAATGTTAGAAGAGGAAACACAAAAAATAAGTCAAAAAGAAATTTTTTTGCTCTCAACATAGCAGTAGCCACTTTAGTCCCAAAAATTCTTAAGAATTGATTTTCAAACTTGTTATGGTATAAAGCTATGCAAAAAGAAATTCAAGCCCTTCATGACACTCAAACTTGGAGCCTTATGCCAAGACCACGCAACATCAACATTGTGACTCAAAATAAATTATCAGGACAAAATTGGAAAAAAGATGGATCAATTGAAAGATACAAAGCAATCTACTAGCTCAAAGGTACTCAAAAGTCAAGGAGATTGATTATGAAGAAACATATTATCTTGTTCCTATCATCAAAGTACTGTGATCCACAACATGTTTTGACAATTGCAGTCATGTCAAACAAGAAATTTTGCCAATCAGCAATGAAGAATGCATTCTTACATGGACATCTCAAGGAGACAATACATATGGAGCAAGCTTTGAGATTTAAAGATGATAAATTTCTCAACTACCTTGATTCGATTGTTTCCCAAGAATGTTGCACCAAACATGTAAGCCGTGTATCTAAGAGGAACTCCAAAGAAGGGCTTTTGGTTTTTTGCACCGCTCTTGTGTGCAAAAAACAAACAAATCCCCCTACACCTGAAAACAAGACCTAAGAGCATGGTTTGGTCATTTGTCTAGTTTTTTTTCAAATTAAAGTTGGATTTACTTGTCCTCGAGCTAATCCTTCACTCTTCATTTTTCAATCAAATAACACAGTGACATTAATGCTTGTCTATGCTAATAATGTTATGCATGCAATGATGATATACACATTCATCAGCTCATAGCAAAGTTGGGAACAAAGTTCTCAATCAAAGATCTCAACAAATTACATTACCTCCTAAAACTAGATGTCAAATACCTTCCCAATGGCATCACTCTCTCTAGTAGCAAGCAGACAAAAGATTTAGCCTCTGCCTTGCGCCAATTGCATCCCATGGTCATTCAAGAAACAACCAACACTTTCTCGTTCAAGTTCAGAAGCAGAGTATTAATCAATGACTACGTTAACAGTAAAAAACATATGGATCACTTTCCTTCTCAAAGATATAGAAATCCAACTACACCATGCACCACAAGTATTTTGTGCCAACCAAAGTGCACTTCCTATGACTGTTAAAGCGTCTTTCATGCTCGTACAAAGCATATCGAGATTAATTATCACATTGCTAGAGAAAAAGTTGCAAATGGAGCACTCATCACTCGATACATTCTTTCCAATCATCAACTAGGATATACTCACCAAGCACTATCAAAATGACCATTCAATATCTTCTAGACAAGCTAGGAATCCGTTCATTCATTTCCCTTCAACATCAAAAACTAAAAATGTCAAAAAGGAAACAATATGTTGGAAAGCTATACTTACATAATCAAATCATCAAGAAATCCTTCCTAATTTGGCTTAATGCATAGCAATATCAAAGGACTTAACACATAAGGGAATTGGAATGATCTAACTCTTTCCATTTATAAACAAATAATTGTTACAGGATAGGTTCTTTGCTTGTATTCATCCTGATTTCTTGTGTATAGTTTTCTATTAATACTTCATTGTATCTCTAATAAAGGTAAGGAATGAGAAATATAGTTTTACTCCAAAATTCTCACATTCAACTATCCTTAGTGAACCTAGTGCTCCTCCATTTCCATTTCACAATCTTATCTTGAAAGCTTTTAAGACAATCAAAGGATAAATTCTAAGGGTGGATTGCTTCTCATGGGAAGATGAAGTCGAGGACATGTTGCAAAAAAAGATTTCCACGCATGAGCTTATCCCCTTTTTGGTGTTCTTTACATAGACAGGAGTTGAGAGTCCTTGTGACAGACATGCCACTGTTGTCTGTTTGCAAATGAGGTTTGAAGTCGATGGCATTTTTATTTGCCTGTCATGGGTGGCAATGTTGCAAGGGAAGATTAAAAAACATTTCCCCCCCTTTTTGCATAGGGTCCATTCTTCGTGGAGAGACCATTATAAGAAGGAATGCTAAGCAACACTACATTTTTATGGAAAGAGTGGAACAAAAGGTGTTCAATGATTAGTTATAGTTGGTTGCTGAAGAGTGCAAGAATTCCCACCATTTGCGTTACCAAAAGCAATTTGTCAAAGAACTATGCTTTAGGGGATTGGCTGAGAGGGTAGGACAATGTTATTTCTTTCTAGGGACATGTTTGTGTGTCTGTGTGTGTGTGTGTGTGTGTGTGTGTGTATGTGTGTACTTTTAGTTTCCTTAAAAATTATGAAGAATAAAATTCAGGTTTAACAACTTATGATACACTACGCACTTTTATACAAGTAGGATGCGTAGAACAATTTATGATTCATGAGTCACAAAAAACCAAACAACTAATAGATGGTGCATAATGGCAAAGATTTAATAAAAAAAAATGCATTCAAACAACCATTTTTACCTTAGAACGTGGGGCTAAAAAGGCATGGTGCAGTAAGTAGAATATAGAGCCACCAACCGCTCCAGCTAGATATAACTTCAGTAAATATTCTGGTCCGAAAATTCTTCCAATCTGAATTAATATAACAAATGAGACCAGTAGATCATTACAAAAATATACTAGTATAAACAAACACTACCATTCAATGGTTTACTCAGTGCTAGAACATAACAAAACAAGAACTTTAAAAAGCGAGAGTAGCACGACCAGAGATGGAAACAGAAGTACCACCAGATAGATGTCCCACAGCAAGAAACACCATGCCTAAAGGACAAGCACTGCCATCTAATCTTTTCTTCAACTGGACATTGAAGGTAACACAGGGATTCTAAAAAACATATGCGAATGCTTCTGATATCCAGCTTTATTTTTTTAACTGACAAAAAGATATCTCAACTTCTGAATCTAATGAAGTTTCCTATGCTATCTTAATTTGAGGATTTTATATCCGACATTAGCATATCAGTAATAGGTGAAATACAATATAATTTTGTTTCATAAGTAAAAGGATTGGAACTCCATGGATCGCTTATAGGTCACGTAAATACATAAAACTAAGTCTCCAAATTCCCCATAACTAGCCACTTAAGGAAATATATGATACACCACAGTCTGAAACGATCTTGAAGTATAGATATCAATTCACAAAAGCTAAGGCATGAAGAAATATAAATTTAGACCATCTAATAGAGCAGGTTTCATATATTCCAAATAACATGTGGCACTTATTGTCAAATATCAAAGAGCTCTGAAACACAAATATAACATAGTTTTGAAGTATAATAGCAGTAACTAAAAAGAAAATATCTTCTTTTTCATTTTTGAGGCTATACACATGACATTCACACAAAATCACTACTTGTTCAGAAACATAGAGTAACAAAGTTTAAAGGAATTAGGAAGAACTATCTTCTTTCATATTTGAGGCTATACACATGATACTCACACAGAATCAGTGATTGTTTCTCACTTTTGGCCAAGTGGATCTCCAGAAAATAAATAGTATAGCGAGCATTATGATTCCCGTGCAAAAATCAGTAGAGTAAAGACCCACCAATAATCCACCCAAGTTTACTTTTAACCTGGAAACAATCTCATTGGTTGCAATTTCCACTTAATCCACAAATTTACAGATTAAGATGTTGCATGTGTGTAATTGTTAGGAGCATAACTGAGTTTCCTTGCTCCTTTGCCTAAGTGCAAAGTCATCTGAAATTTCAACTCCTTAAATTGGCAATAAAGCAGTTTATATGGTTGTAAGTTGAAAAATCTTAAAAGAACAACCAACACCCCTAACCCTCCTAAAAAATAATAATAATTAATTAATAAAAACTGAGAAAAAAAAAAGATCTGAGGAGATAAGAAGCTTACTGATGTTCCAAAAAAGTAGAGGCCAATCATGTTAGACAAGAGATGCTCGAGTTCAATATGACTGAACGCAGAAGTGATTAATGTGTGAACACGCCCACTACTAAAGTTTTCTACAGAAATCTGTGGAAATGACTAGCATTAGTACCTATTAGAATAGAAAAGGAAGAAGACTATCTAGAATCACATGTCATATCAAGTCATATGTTTAACAGGGACAGTTCCAATGCATGTACCAACATATAAACACACTTCAACATATAAAGATTACCCCTTAACATGTAAAAAAGTTGCCCACAGAAAGAATGTTAGAAATGAAATGATCAAACTCAATATGTCTGAAATGCAAAAGTGATTAACGAATGAATATGCCCACTTCCAAAGTTTTCTACA
Organism: Tinospora cordifolia; assembly: GCA_030144865.1. Taxonomy (NCBI): domain Eukaryota; kingdom Viridiplantae; phylum Streptophyta; class Magnoliopsida; order Ranunculales; family Menispermaceae; genus Tinospora; species Tinospora cordifolia. The sequence goes on along the minus strand of JAJIYU010019841.1, from coordinate 774 downwards.
GAAATCTGCTTGAATGATTTAGAAGCATTGACACATATTAGAATAGAACAAGAAGAAGATTGTCTACGATCAGATCATATTAAGTTATCAATATTTAACAGAGATGGTTTCAATGCATGTACCAACATATAAACACACTTCAACATATAAAGATTACCCCTCAACATGTAAGTAAGTCGTACACCGAAAGAATGTTAGACAAAAGATGCTTGAATTCAATATAACTGAATGCAAAAGTCATTAATGTGTGAATATGTTTGCTTATAAAGTTTTTTACTGGAATCTGCTCAAAAAACTTAGACACATTAGCACCTATTAGAATAGAACAAGAATAAGACTATCTATGATCACATGGCATATTAAGTCATATATTAACAAAGATAATTTCAATGCGTGTACCAACATACAAACTAACCTTCAACATATAAAAATTGCTCCTTGACATGGAAGAAAATCTCCCACAGAAAGAACATTAGATAATGGATGCTTGAATTCAATATGACTGAATGCAGGAAGTGATTGATGTAAGAATATGCCTGCTTTTAAAGTTTTCTACAGAATTCTGCTCAAATGACTAAGAAGCATTAGCACCTATTGTAATAGAACAACAATATCGAAATTTAGGATCACATGTGAAAAGAGACAATTTCAATGCATGTATCCTCTCAGTTGTACTTTCCCCCACAACTTCATTTGGAATGCTCATGTTACTTCAAAAGCCATATGTTAATGTGGACTACTGCCCATGGTAAGCTGAATTGCGCTGAGATGATA
>JAJIYU010019840.1:0-10627 GCA_030144865.1 Tinospora cordifolia | reverse complement strand
TTGAGGAAGTTCTAAGTTAGGGAAGTTTGCTACAGAAATCTGGAATTTCTGGACTTTGAGCTCAAAGAAGACATTTTGTTGCGTGGGGGTGCTTGCTTGGCAAAGATGTGGTGACATGTAGGTGGCACTCAACCTCACATGATAGATGCCCAGTTTGCAGCATTCATTGGCAACAATGGAGGCCATGAGTTGATGGTAAAACCATGAATTCAAATACCATAGATTCAAATATCATGGATTCCCATTGTTTTCTGCTGAAATTCTACTGGAAATTCGTCAAAAATCCCCAAAATTCAGATAAAGTCACCTAAAACCCACATAAAAAGCAAGGAGGAAGGGGCTGGACCCCTATTAGTGGGCACGTGGGCTGGCCAACCCAGTTGGGCCGGCCCACGCGCCGGGCCCGGGCGCTCGCTCGGCCCGTTGGGGCCTGGGCCGGCCCAAGCCCAACGCTTGGGTCAGCCCAGGTCCCTATATATATATATATATATATTTTTTTTTTCCTACACATACACATACTTGCATAATGTGTATTTTATACCAAAATTTCATTTTTTTAAATTATTAAAAATTGTCTAATTCATTATTTTTCATCAAAATGCCACTATTATACACCATTTCATTATTTATTCAATATATTTTCTCCAAAAATTGAATAATTTTTCAAAAATTAATTTTTTTTCTCCCAAAAATTTCATTTATCACTCTAAAAACTCTATGATTATTCCAAAAATTCATAAATCAATCCTAAAAGTTATTTTTCTCAAGAAAACACATTTTTCTAATATTTTCATGTATTTTCTCTTGAAAATTTCATTTTCTCCTATTATTCTTATTTTCTTTAATAATTAATTTGAAATTGGAAAAAATTCTGTATTTTCTCATTAAAATTTCAGAAAATACATAGAATACATATATATCGGATCCGTCAATCCGATGTTAAAAAAATATGGGTCGTCACAGGTCAACCGAAAATTATCGTGGTAATCGGTATTACCGCAGTCATTGACCACGGTAACCAGACCAATGCTCTTGCTCGTTTTTGGGTTTCTTATGCGATTACCACGGTCACTATAGAATTATCACGGTAAACAAGGCAACACATTTCTTTCTATTTTCTAGGTTTGTCTGGCATTACCATAGTAATCACATTCGTTTACCACGATAACTAGTAAAATTTTGGCTTTTTGCGTCTATCCTTAGTCATTTCTCGTGCTTTCCGAATTTGTATCATTTTTATATTTATTTTAAGTTTATTTGGGCTTATTCTACATGATTTTTGAGTATCTTATATTTTATTTATCTATTTAATTATTGTATTTTTATTGTTCACTAGTGACGTGGAGGTCTTATAGACTTTTAGGATATTACAACCTAGTTCCCTTAAAAAAAAATTGTTCTTGAAATTTAAAATGGTAAGTTACCAATTGGATGCCATCCCGTCAAGTGTTTCTGGTAAAGACATTATAAATTAAGGACATTCAGTTCGACAAGTCTACCTCGTATTATACACTTAAAAATGCTATGCCTAAATAAAAACATAAAAACAAAAACAACTTGGTCTTCCAATTTTTTTGAAAATGAAGATTCTTAAAAAGATTTCTGTCAGCACATTTTATTTGAACAAGATATTGAACTAGATGTGTCGCTCTAGATAGGTTGGTTGCGTCAAATAGGTGAATTGGTCTATATTAACAAGTTGATTTAAGCTATATTATATTAATAGATTTACTATTGATGTTTTATTATTGATTTAAACAGTCAAATTGTAATCATGTATACAAGAATAAGAAATGATTCATGCAATTGATTTACTTAAGTAAAAATAATATTTTAATTGAAAAGATTAAATTAATCATATACTAAAATTAAATATATCTTGTAATCAATCTAATGAATAATATCATTAAAACGTTTTCTTTGTTGATGGTACAGATAATTGATATACAAAAACTACCTATTCGATAAATCAATGTGGTAGACGTTGAATAGTTTTTAAATTAAAATTAAAATTTAGGCAAAATATAATTACAAAAAGGTAATTGATTTGACATAATAGTTCATTACCTCTCTTGGTTAAAAGTAAGTTAAAACCTTAAAAAGTATCAGGTGGTTTGGGTTTTAATCAAGTGAGTCAGGTTTGTTGAAAACACAAAGAGAAAAGAAAAGGGAGAAAAAATTATGGTTTTGGCTCAAAATCTAAAAAGTAGAAAAAAAAAAAAAAAAAAACAATATAAATAAAATGAAATGCATTTAGACAAGAAAAGCAAAACAAAACAAAACAAAACAAAGATTCCATATTTGGGCACTAAAACACAAAAGATTCACAGGTCAATACCAAATCAACATAAAAATGCCCAAAGCAACAAATGCTAAGGGTGCCATCGCAACAACCACAAGAGAGACATCCATTGGGGGAGGAGGCAAGAGAGTAATACTCATACAGCAGCCTCTCAAAAACCGGCATTGACACACTTGAATCTACAGTTGAACACCTTTCAAAATAAAAAAGCAAGCAGAGGGAAAACGCAGAAAGAAGAAAATTTATGTACATATCAAGAATGTTAGAGCAACCAAAGGCCACACCTAACGTCGTCCCAAGCCTAGGCTGTAATAGAACTCCAAAAACCTTAAAATACATACAAGACTAGAGCAATGAACCAAAAAAAAAAAAAAACAAAAATATATATGTACATACTTTATATAAAGAATTGAATATACGTGTATCACACACACAACAAAATTTTTTTTAAAAGACAACAAAGAAAAAAAAAAAAAAAAAAAATCGGTTCCCTCTTCCCATAAAAATTGACGTATTCACACAATGTCTTCTACCTCCAACTAAAAAGAAAAGGCTGAGAGACAAAGGGAGAGAGACTGTAGAAATACAGTATCCTTATGAAGCTATTTCTCCTTCTTCAACATCGCAGTTCTCAGTTGCAACCTCATCGTCTGCTCCTCCTTCCAGATAATCGTCCTTCATGAATAGACCAAATCTTTCCAGCAATTTATTACCAAATAATCCATTACCTACAGAATACTTTGCTGCAAAGCATCCACTCAACATTTCCAGATCTTTCAGGATGTCCATGTTCTCATAAATTTCAACAGTCTTCTCTATCTGGATAATCAAAATTGAACAGTAAAACATAACAGAATAATAAATAAATATATCAATTGCTTCCCCCCTTTTTTTGAAAAGAACTTTTATTGTGATATGCATGACTGACTGCTTATTAGCTTAACTTTTTTCCAAACAAATAAAAAGGAAAAAACAACGCTAATTAACAGTTAAAAATATGTGAAATAAAGAAAATCATACCTTCTGCAGTGCAATTCGAGCAGCTTCTCTTTCCTTCTGCACTTGCAACTTCAGTTCAGATTCCTTTCTCATTCGTGAATCAGCTGCAGCTTTGATTTTGGCTTCAATTCGTGCTTTCTCTGTTATTTGCACCCCCAAAGAAACAAAAGAAAAGTATTGAGATGATGATGATAACGAAGAAGAAGAAGCAAGATGAGCAATGGCAATATAAAAGGATGCTGCAGTAAGTGATGAATAAGAATACAGAGAGCACCACGGCCACCCACAATTAAGAAGGCACACAATTATCAGGTTTGGTGATGCGTGTATAGCATGCATGCATTCCTTTTCTGTATCCCATTATCAAATTTACCAAAGGTACATCACTAGGAATACAAAGTCTTATAATGTGTGTGATGAAGAAGTGTTCTAATTCAAGAGTTGAGTTAGAACTGCATTGGAATCAAATGGTTGGGAATCTAAAATGCTTTATTGATCATTGTTGTTAGAATGTTAGGAATACGAGTCTTCTAATGTGTAATGGCACCAGTTATCATTATTTCCATATGGTAAAACCTTAATGTGTCCTTTCAAGTTAAAACTTATTAGCAGAATCAAAAAGAATCATCAAATTACTGATAGAATCCAGTAGGTAAATAGATATTCACAAAAAAAAAAAAAAAAAAAAAAAAAAAAAAACGGAGCAGTTCTCAAGATCTGCTGAGGAAAACAGTTGTTAAGCCATAAATCTTATTCATTTTCCCGCAACTCTCATTATCTTCCCAAACACAAAAATGAACATCTTGGTAAATCAAGCTTCGATACCAAAAAGGCAGCAGAAACGCTTCAGTTCACCCAACATGCTTATATTTCCGCATGTAATTACTCTGTCTGTTAATTGACAAAACATGTATGATCCTGTTTTTGGGTACACATTGTCAGCATAAATGTAGAATTCATTTGGCATTTAACATTTCCTATCCATATATAAAAGCATCAAGCATTTTGAGTGTCAGATTTTTCAACAGATAAATAAGATGAACATGAAGAAGACATGGATTACCTTCATGCTCCTTCTTCTCCAATCTTTCCCTTTCTTGCTTCATCTTTAATAGGTCAACTTTCCCACCCTATTGATTACAATGTAAAATATGAAAATGAAGGTCTCATAGGCACACAATCAGGACAATAACTAATATATTGAAAGAAAATAAAACATTTTAAAGTTCAAAATAGCGTGGGATTCCTTACATTGCTTAGAAGTGTCTGTGCCTTTAGGATTGTGTCCACAAAGCGACTCCTTAGTTTTGCAGCACGAAGAGCCTTGCTTGGTGACACTTGTGTGTCATATGTATTGTCCTCACATTCTACAACATCAATAAGTCCAAAAAGGCCATAAAAAGTATTAAAGAAAGAATTTATAGCCATAATTCAGCCTGGAAAATAATGCGTGAAAGTAGTGATTGAGGATAAGAAAAACCTTCTTCAGAAGCAAGACAAAAGGCTGGAGTTGTAGGGAAAGAATTAGGTTTAGCATTTCCTTTGTCCACCGTAATTACAGCCCCTAGATAAATGTCACACATTCACATGTAAGAACACACCAGCATACTGATAAACTAACAGTCAGACACTTCACAGATCATTGACAGGCACATGAACGTCTTCCAGGTTAAAGGATAACCAAGCAGAGTTGCAAATGGTCCATTTAATCCATTCCAAATTAAATAACCCAGTTGCAGCAATTGCCAGGGAAAGAATGCCCTCCAGGCCAAGTACTACTACCAATTGGAGGTGCCAATGGGTACCCCAATTAATTCAAAAAGGATACCTAGGCAACATCTCAACAACACAGCCCAAACTAATTAATCATGCAACCATTACTCCCAATTATGAAACACCAGCTTGTGTAAATACCTGAGCTTCAACAAGAAGCTGTATGATGCATTAAAAACTATAGTAATTCTAGATGCACCCAAGTATACGCTCCCAAATGATGCACCAAGAGGTCAGATAACAAAAACTACTAGAATAAATCCTCATCTAAACATGCACTCATTTCAGTAGACACACATATATGTACGTATGTATAAACTAGGAAACTTGTATACATAAATATATTCTCACCAGAGGAATCATGATTAGACTTGATCTTTTGCTTGTTGGCCTCACCATTTGTTGAACCATCCTACAACATTTAGCCCAACAAAAAAAAAAAAAAAAAAAAAAAAAAAAAAAAAAATCGAAGCACCAGGGTTAGAATTAGCTATAATAGAAATTAAAATAAAGATATCCTCAAGGCGAACTAATAAAGACATCAAATTCAGAAAGATGCAACATTATACCAAATTTAGCGTGCCATCATTGCATGTGTGACTATTGTTTACACTTGAAGAACGTTCAGAATCTACATCTATGAGAAGACAAGGGAAGCAAGACAAATGTCATTACAAATGAAGAAAATGAGGTACTTGACAACTTTGGATTGCTAATTAACTCAAACAAATAATGAATTTGCACTTTTTTTTAAGAAGAAATGAATTCATAATGTTAACTAACAAAGTAAAGCAAAACTTAGGAAGTAATGAATTCACAATTCATGCCTTTAAATTTAAAAACAGGGGGCACAAATAGAGAATCCGCATTTAATGATGCCGAGTTTCAAAAATTAAATTTGGATGCAATCCAAAAAAAACAACTATAGTTTTCAAAAAAAATGATAAACATTAAGTTTCCAAGTCATCAACTGCTATCTCAAAAACAACACATTCATTAGTACATGTACAAAATATGTTTTTGTATCCCCTCAAAATAAGTATGTTTTTATATAAACATCACAAAAATAGAAGCAAAATTCTCATAATATATCCTTCTAACTAAATAACTATTTTCAAAATAAAATAAGTGCATGCTTTTCTCAACTCAATGCTTTAAGAAATAAACTTTCATTATTTGGATATTTAAAGTGATCTAATAAATGTAGAAATTTTTGTTTGCCAATGCTATGAACTGATGGTTAGTCTTGAATGAAATCATAAAACACACCAACTGGAGCTTCAATGGAAAATGGTAGAAAAAGAGAGCACACCACTTAGCGTCTGTGTGAAATCATTGTCACGGATGAAATGGGAATTCATATCACCACATGAAGCAATTGTAGAGGGGGCAGGACATGCAATCAACTTGGCATTGACAGAGCCATGCTGATTACCACAGTAAGATCCTATAAGACAAATTGCCCATTATTAGAACAAAGACATGCAATTAAACTGGACAAAAAAAAATTGATAATTCCGCCACTTACTACCTTTGTGGAGGTCCTTCTTTACATTATGTTGTCCTCTGGTATTGATATCAACAGACTATACACAGAGTGAGCAGAATTAGGAAAATTGCAATGACTTCAAAAGAAATGAATGGAATTAGAGGAAAAACCACAACAACATAAAAGCAAAGAAAAAAATGATAAGGTAGAGAAATGAAGAATGTTGCATACTTTTCCAGCTCCAAAATCAAGATAACTCTTCAAAACTTCTTGGAACCTCCATGCAGTTTCTTCATCAAAGGCATCAAAATCCACTTCAATCTTTTCTTCTTTTTGACCAATGAGACCAAATTTTCGCAAAGTGCCAAGCAAGGGCTGCGGAATTTTTTTCTTTGATAATTCCATTAGATCCTTCCTCAGCTTCTGTTTCTGTGCATATGACAATGTGAACCTGGGCAGTATATCCGACCAAGAGGCAGCAGTTTCAGGACAATTTTCTCTCGCATTGGAAGATTTTATCGGTCTTTCTTTTAAAATTGGCCCCTTCTGAACTTCAGAGATTTTATCATTCCATTTTGCTTCAAGAGACCTCCATCCTGAATTAAAAATTCCATTAAGCTTCCAAGCCCAAACATGAATTTTGTTATCTGGAGGATTGTACATCATTGCATTCGAAAATGTCAACCTCACATCTGCAGCAAACTCACTAGTGCATGAGTATTGTCCCTTGTCTAGTTTGTTTTTTATTGTACTCAGGTCCATTGGTTCAGAAATGATATCAAAATAATCAGGAATCATCAACTTCACAGGATCAACAGGTTGATTGAAAGGCCAGCCAAATTTATGACTCATCAATTTCTCAAGAAGTGCTCCACACTGCTGCATTACCTGAGTGTCAATTTTTTGTTTCTTTGCTTTCTGACCACACAATCTTGTCTCTGGTACACGCTTACTACCGCATCCTGTTCCGTTCTTGGGTTTTTCAGCAACAAAAATTTCTTCATTGGGAAGAATTTTAGTTGATTGATTTCCAACAATTTTATTCACCTTGGCTGTGACAGCTTTCCTCTTATCTGCACCAGAAGTACTCGTAGAGACGCGAGTTAATAAAGACTTCTGGTTTAATCGACATGAATCAGAAAGTGAAGTGCTTTTTGAGAAATCTTGAGGAATCAAATCAACAGAAGAAGAGAATATCTGAGTGGGTCTCTCATGCTCTGCTTCAATGCTTTCATCTGCAGATCTTGCACGCGAAAGCTTCACTTTGAGCTTCATCTTAGTGACTGCTGGCTTTTCGTCAAACATTGACATCACTAACATCAATGAACTGAATATGGATGTCCCCTATGGATTTGGAGTATTTTCAGGTACCAGCATGCATGAGCAACAGGATTATTCCAAAAACCTGCACCACATTATCCATTACCATCAAAAGGCAAACATAACGACTTCTTCCAACATTGATAAAACCCTCATTAAACTCCAAAAGATGGAAGTCATCGTAGAACGACAAACAAAATAGGAAATGTATGTCATCAAAAAACCTAAACCCTAAAAACCGGAATTGTGCATCATCGAAAACCCTAAATTATAAACGTTTAATTAAAAAAAGCACATTTCAACCATTTTCTGTCACATCAAGTAACTCAAAACCCAACTTCCAAAAAGATATAGAGATATATTCATTTGGAAATGGTAAACAGAAAATTTATCGCAGAAAAAACAACTACAGGAAGTAATAAATTTCTCCGTTCGGATTCGAGTTAGATCAAAACAAGGGAATAAGAGATGAAGAGGAAACGCAGAAAAAAGAAAAAACACATTTCAAAAGAACAGGCGATCGTGCAAAATGCATCAAAAATAAAAGAAACAGACTAATACTCAATGCTATCTTCAACGATCGCGTTCAGATTCCAAAACGAGTAAACAAAATTTCAGTGAGAAATCACCATACTCAATGCTATCGAAAACTTAAAAACTGCGTCGAAAAGAAAACACCAATAAAATTTCTCCAATAGACAATCTAAGTTTAGAGCTAAAAAGGTGTAAAAGCATCGGCACTAGTGTGAACCAAGAAGAATTGCCCTTCATAGTTCAATAGAACTAGGGTTTAGGGCTTAAGTTCGGATACAAAAAAGGAAGGGGAAAAAAAAAACGCAAGAACATCTTTATCTCATGAAGAGAATTACCCTAGACAGAAATGGAGCAGCAGAGAAGGGGATTACGATGACTTACTCGAACGAATGGAAAGATTGACGAAACGGTTTCAGAAGACGGAGGGGGAAGCAGGAACGAAGGAAAGAATGGCGCGATTGATATCTGGAGAAAATAGAAGGTATTTGTTTCTTATATGGAGGGGAAAACAGGCGTCGGAGGAGATTGCTACTGTACACTTCAGCTGGAGGTTGGTATCGGAGGAGATTGATACTGTACACTACAGCTAGAGGTTGGAATTGCACTACATCTCAAGTACTAAGTAGTCGATAGGAGCTCGCAGCGGCGACGTGAGCTGCGGTTGCGCGCCAAGGACTCAGAGCCGGCCACAAAACCAGACGGCGCCACTCTCGCTGTTACTCTCTTTTTAGAAACTTCCTACTGTAGAGTTTTATGAACTCCCAAACCTCATCGTTTTAACGCCGGACTTCATTTAAATTTATAAAATAATAATAATTTACTATTTCATTTTATACGCCAAAATAACACTGAGCGTCAACATGGCGCTAGATTTTTTTTTTATTTTATATTTTCTTTTTTTAAATTATGATTATAATTTTAATTATAACTTTTTGATTATATTTATTTTATTTTATTTAATATTATATTTAGTACCATTTTTATTATTAACTTAAAATTCAAACTGTAGTTATTAATGTAACTTTATATTTTTAATTTTTATAATGATCTTTTAGTTCAGACAAATTTTTAAAATTTATATAATAATTTAATTAATTAATAAGTAGTTAATAATTCATAATTTAATAATTTTAATTAGTTATTATATTATTATATTATTAATTAATTAATTACTAATTATACATAAACACTAAGTAAGTATGTAAAATAAAATTTATGTATGAAATATATATTTTAAAAAAATAGTAAATAAGAATATAAAAAAATATTCTAAGAATATTCTGTTTGAAATAAAAAATAGAGTAAATCAGATGAAGAAAAAGTTGATGTTTGAAGTTGAAATAACTTTAGGTAAAAGAAGGAGTTATAGTTGAAGGTGACCTTCTTGAATGTATTATTTTATCAGGGTACTAACAAAGAGAAGAGAGTAATAATTAAAAAAGCCAATTAAATATTTATGCAATCACTAATTAACAGAAATTTGGATGCTATGTAAGATAGATGAATATTAGAGGTTTAAAATGATTTTTATAATGCTAATACCTACATTTTTATACTATGTGAATGTGAATAATAATAATAATAATAATAACAATAGTTGTCAATGCAACTATCTAATTTCAGATGATTTGTTAGATGATTATTTATTGCTAAGTTATTAAATATTTTTTTACACTATTTATCTCCAACCCATCCCTTTATATTTACACTATTTCTCCTTTTAAAAAAGAATGTTTTAAGAATATTCTTTTTTAATCTTATTTTATATTCATTTATACTATTTTTTAAAATTAATATATCTATAAGTAAATAAATAAATTTTAATATTTTTAATCAAACTAAACTTTACATTATAAATCTATTATTAAAACATAAAATTATTAATATTTCACTAATTATCAAAAATAAATAAAAAACATTAATTGTAATTAAAATTGTACAAAATATAACATAAAAATTAACCTCATAACATTACTTGCTGAAAATGTTACATAAATTGTCAAATAAATACATTTAATTATCTGAAGTAGAGTAGATTTCTTAATCTGTAATGCATTATAATGTGTGTGTGTGTGTGTTTTTTTTTTAAATGTATTAGATATGTTGTAGTACCTATAATTCTCTTTAATATATAAAATTAGTTATCAATTAATATAAATTTCTTATATATTATATAGTTAATTTTACATTATTTAAATTTAACTTATTTT
>JAJIYU010019839.1:0-10637 GCA_030144865.1 Tinospora cordifolia | reverse complement strand
CTAAACCTCTTTATACATTATATTTTATAAATAATATAGTTTAACTAATTTATATCAGTAAATGGTAGTAGTAATCCTGTATATAATTACCACGTATGTACACAAGTGGTCTGTGCAAATACGTGTAGTTATACACATTTATCTTTATTTAAATTAATTTATATGTTATAAAAATTACGGGTTGTTACACTATATGTCACTGCTTGAGATTGTCGAGCTACAAGGAGGATCGTAGGTATTCCCACCTGGAGCTGACTGTGACAGCTCGAAGTCTTTGAGAGACGGTACGAGTCGCGATAAGTACGCTCTCTTAGGTTGTGATGTGAGTGTCGACCGATTTTAAATGGTTATTGGAACCTTCTGAGATTTGATTGGATCACAGGGAATACTGAGAGGCATCTCAACCCTCTTTCGGTCTTATACTTCGACTAAAACAAAAGAATGTTTGAAACTCCTAATGTTTGAAAGTGCTTGTAATGTTTTGGATTGGATCTGTATAATGCATGTGATCTGTAAGATCGATCCACTGAGCTTTCGAGCTCACTCCCATTTCTATATTTTAGGTACACATGACCTTAGAGTACTGTAACTTACGTCAGAAGACTCGCACTTTGATTGGACACCTCACGGGAAGGTCGTCCGGGATAGGTGACTTAAAGGTTAATTTTCATGTATTTTATTGAATTGTTTTAATGTAATTACGTTGATTTTAACTTAGCCGTTTTATTTTTAAGTTACTTTACTTGTTTAACGATTTTGGGTTGAATGAATAGTTTCAAAGTATTTCTGTTACATTATCGATGATTTGTATCAATTAATCCAGTGAGGAATTCGAGGAGTCCTTTGATGTTTTATTTTAATAAACAATTACTCAGATATTGACTTAAGAACAAATTGATTATGAAGTTAATTTTGAAGGAAAGGTTTTGAACAGAACGAAATTTTTTTAGTTGCATCTCAGTTTTCGTCGGGCAACGATCCACACGTAACGTAACACGTGAATGGAGGTCCGTTTGAAAATTGGGGTGTTACATTATTATTCTTGATTGTTCTATTTAATGAAAGATTAATTAAGATTATAACCACGTACCAGCGTAATGCCCCATAGAGGATTGTTGTGGGTGTTCTTAAGACTGGAACTATGAGTTTGTAATTAAGATTATAACCACATACCAGCGTAATGTCCCATAGAGGATTGTTGTGGGTGTTCTTAAGACTGGAACTATAAGTTTGTAATTAAGATTATAACCACATACCAGCGTAATGTCCCATAGAGGATTGTTGTGGGTGTTCTTAAGACTGGAACTATGAGTTTGTCTCTAGTTCAAATGGGTAAAGCCCCAGAATACTAGGATAATGGGTAAGACCCTAAATCTATTAGAAACTGGCATAAAAGGGTACCCTTTCCTTCTTTGATATGAGTTTTGATAAGAATACCGAAGGCATTCCTTTTTGGTTTAAATTGCAACTATTAAACAAGAAATTGGTTGAATCATGTAATGTTTGAAAGTATCTAAAATGTATGTTTTATTTGTTGGAATAATGAAATAAATATTTAGAATGATCTACTGGACTTTGTGCTCACATTTCCTTTTCTAATTTTTTAGGAAATTGATAAACAGAGACAACATGATAGCTACATAGGCAATATTTTACCTAGAATATTTTTTTTAGAAATTTTATTTAATTGTAGGATGTGTTGCCCAAATTTTGTTATTTAAGATTAATTTCGCTATAACAGAAACAAATGTTATATACCTTTGAATTTTGGAAAGGACTAATAATATGAAAGTATTTTATTTAAAAGTTTCCAAAATGTTATTTTTCTGAATCATTACATGAGTAAGGTTTTGTAACCCTTCTATTTCAATTAATAAGATTAATTTTTTATCAAGATCACTTGTTATCTTATTAAGGAATGTTTATAAGATAATGATGCTAAAGAAATCCTAGAAATTTGGGACTGAAATGGAAAAAGTGAAAAATAGAAATAATATGATACCAGCCCACCTCCCGGCCGAGTGGTGGAGTCCACTTTCTTAGAAAATAAAGAGAAAGGAATTCATGGGAGGTCGGAGGAGGGGTGTTACAAATGTGATATCAGAGCTAAGGTTGTAGCTCAATGGAAAAAAAATGATTCCTCTGATACTGAAGGTGGTATCATAACCTAGGTTTTAGATGCCTTGAGCAGATTTAGAAAGAATTGATTAAATCGAGAAGACCTTCACTATGAGTTAAATTTAAAATATTCTACCTTCTATTTTGAAATTGAAAATTGTTTTGAAAAATTGTTTTTCAAAAAAAAAATAAAGAAAAGAAAAGAAAAGGGAAAGATATGTTTTCAAAGGTTTTATTTGGAAACAAAGATTACAAGTTGAGCTGATAATGGGTAAGTCTTGTCCCGAAAAAAGTTTAAACATTGAAAGGGAGATAAGTTATCTTGTCTGAGTAGACTTCAGTCTCGCCATCCGATCTAGAGGTTGTCCCACCAGCTCATATGAGTAGTCGAAGTTGAAGAATATTGTTACACCCGAAAATTTTTCGAACATGTTACGTCGCGAGTGAATATAAAATAAAATAGTATTTCCTGGAAAATGAGAATTTAAAATAAAACAACATAAAGAAAAATATAAATAATATAAATAATAATTTTTACAAAAAAATAAATAAATAAATAAATTATAAATAAATGAAAAAAATAGATTTTTAGAACTTATAATGTTTTTTAAAAAATAATAATATGAGCTTTGTAAAATATAAATAATCAAATAATAATAATAATAATAAATAAAATATTAGTTGATAAAAATATTGATAGAAAAAAAAAAATAATAAGGAGTGATTTGAGAAATAAAAATTAATATAAATTGATTGAAGTTGTTATCTTAGTGAAATTAATATTGAAGTTGATATTAGAATGAAAGTTAAAATTAATCGAAAATAATAATAATAATAATAATAATAATAATAATAATAATAATAATAATAATAATAATAATAAGATAAATTAGATGTCGTTGAGTTAAAAACAAATACGTGCTGAAAGAAAAGAATTGCTTGTTGATTGAAAAAAATAAAAATAAATAACAAAACAAAAATTTGAATGTAGATTTTGGAAAAAAAAAAAGAAATCTGGAAAATAATCGAGAATTCTTGAATTTGAAAGATTAAATGTGGGGCAGTGATGTTGGTCGACATTTCTGGATGAAACGAAACAAAAATTCTGGATTCGAGGACATTGAAGGAGAAAAATCAAGAATGAAGAAGAAACAAAGAGGATTGAAAAATATAGGGCTTGTGATTTGGGGCGTTAATTTTGGGGTTTTTCTGTGTGTTTATTGCTATTGCGATCTAGGATGAAGAGGAGCTAAAAATCGAATCAACGAAGAAGAATGTTCTAGGGCATCGATTGGTGTTGGTTTGGACGATCAAAGTAGGGGATTTTGATTGAGCTACTGGAGCGTTGTGTGATTTTGATGAAGGAAGATGATGAAAGAAGAGTTAAGAACCGTGGTTTGTTGGATGGGGTATGGCTAGACGAACAACAAGAAAAATCTGGGAAAGTTTGCTGGTTTGGTGCGTTTAGGGGTTGGAAAAAAAAGGATAAAGAATGTGATGTGCATGAAGAACAGGGGAGATGAAGAATGAGATGGTTGTGAATCATGAAGAAGGGAACCAACAACTTCTAATTTTGTTGTTGCTACCAAATGAGGAGATGATGGGCTGTCCATGAAGAACGAAAACCAGCAAGAACGTGGGTCGTTTGCTGGTTTGCTGGTTGTTGGTCCGTGAAGAACGATGAAGAAGTGATTTGGGATTTTTTGATTTGCTGGCCGTTAGGTGTGTGTGTGTGCGCGTTACTGTTGGTGATGGACGAAGAAGAAGAGGAAATCATGGTTGTTGCGTTTTCATGGTAGCCATGTATCACTACAAAAAATTGATGATACAATAATATTAATTCGACAACGTGCATTAATGACTGTTGTAATAGAAGGTATACAACAACATTTATAAAATGTCTATTGTCAAATCGCTTATGTAAAACGTATACAACAACGTTTACTATGAGAACATTGTTGAAAAGGCCATTACAACGAGCAGACAAACATTTTCTATATTATTACAATAATCGTAGTTGCTCGTTGTCGAATGACACCTTCTACAACGTTCGTTAGTCAACTGTTGTTAAAAGAACGTAAGTTATTATAACATTCATTCATGAACGTTGTCTATAGCTGTCTACAACAACATTTATTTGACCGTTGTAAACTTTTTACGTTATATACATACGTTATTCATAAATATGTTATACATATATAACACTACTAATGCGTGAATAATGACATAACCCATGAATGGCGGTATAATGTACGCATAACGATCTAATAATGTGTGTATAAAGATATAGGGATAACGATAGAATAATGTGTAAATAATGGTATAACTCGTGAATAGTGATATAATGTAGGTATAATGCTAGAATAATGCACATATAAAAGTGTAGGGATATCGATCGAATATTGCGTGAATAATATATATGGTGTATAACACGTGAAATGTGGTCTAATATAAGAATAAATATTGAATAATTTGCATATAAAAATTTAGCGATAAAAATCGAATAATTAATTCGTTAATAATAGTATATATATAATAAGTAAAATGTAGTAAAATTTAGGGATAAATATCGAATAATACGTGTATAAAAATCTAGCGATAATGATCAAATAATAGGTGAATAATGATATAAATAACCTGTGAAATGTTGTATAATGTAAGGATAAAGATCAAATAATTCTCATATAAAAATATAGCGATAACGATCGAATAATATATGAATAATTGTATATATATGTGACGACCCATGTTTTTGACATCGGATTGACGGATTCGACATATATGTATTTTATGTATTTTCTGAAATTTTAATGAGAAAATACAAAATTTTTTCTAATTTTAAATTAATTATTAAAGAAAATGAGGATAATATGAGAAAATATAATTTTAAGAAGAAAATACATGAAAATATTAGTAAAATGTGTTTTCTCAAGGAAAATAACATTTAGGATTTCTTTATGAATTTTTGGAATAATCATGGAAATTAATAAATGAAATTTTTGGGAGAAAAATATGATTTTTGAAAAATTATTCAATTTTTGAAGAAAATAATTGAATAAATGATGAAATGGTGTATAATAGTGACATTTTGATGGAAAATAATGAATTAGTAAATTTTTTAATAAATTAGAAAAAAATGTGAAATTTTGAGTATACATATACAAGTATATATGTATATAATTGAAAAAAAAAACAAAAATTCAGCCGCATGGGCTGTCTAGCCCGTGAAGGCCGAAATATGTCTCGGGCCAGCGGGACCGGCCCGTGGCCTGTCCCGGACCGCCAGTGAGCGCAGGCTTGAGACCGCGAGCGAACCGACACAGGCGCATGGGCCGGCCCGTCTGCCTGGTCGGCACATGCGCCCAATAAAACCCTTTGCCCCTTTTTTTGTCCTCTTGTATGATTTACAGCGGATTTTTGATGAATTTGGCTGATTTTTTTTGGGTGATTTTCCAACAAGACTCCGACAAGAAGCTATGGGAATCTATAGTATTTAAATCCATGGTTTTGCATCAACTCATGGCCTCCATTGTGGCCAATGAATGTTGCCAACCGAGCATCCAACATGTGAGGTTGAGTGCCACATGGATAGCCACATGTCACCCACACCTTTGCCAAGCAAGCACCCCCATGCAACAAAATGGCTTATTTGAGCTCAAAGTCCAGAATTTCCATATTTCTGTAACAAACTTCTCTAACTTAGATCTTCTTCAATTCTCAACCAAATCCAGCAAACTATAGCTTGATTTAAAGCTTGTACCACAATCTACAAAGTTTCACAAGTGGTTTGCCCAGTCTTGGAGCCGTCTGAAGTGAAAATCATCAAGAAGAGGTGCTGCCCACACTATTTAAACCCAGAAAAATCAGAAAGTGTGTGTTGGAACCACCTTTGGAGCTTTGAATCTTGGCCATTGCCAGTTTTTTTTGGAGGTAAAATTGTACACTCTCCTCATTTTCTTGTACATGATTTTTGGACCATTGAAGTTGATTACTTACTCACTATCACAACCGTGTAATAGAGACAGTTGGAGCAACTTTGGGAAAACTCACTCTTGAACCACTCTAGGCACGTCCCTGAGGTAAAAATTCATCATTCTACTCCTTATCATGAATACTCAAGTGTCCAAGTGGTAGAAACCAAAATTGAAACGTTTAATTTGTTTTATAAGTTACTATTGCTAACTGTTAGACATATTGTTGCAATAGTGCCGACAGAAACAGTTTGAGACCAGAATAGGAGCTATATTTGGGACACCTAAATGCATTCTTTCGGGCTGGAACTAGAGGAATTGTAGACCCCATAGTAGAGGCTCCAAAAATGTATAAAGACCTGACCTTAAGCCCTTATGGATGTGTTTTGTTACACTTGCAAATATGTCATGATTGTAGGGTGCTAGAACAAATTTCTTTTGTTCTTTAGAATATAGCAAAATATTGATGGAATGATAGACATGTTTTTGATGTTGCATGTTACTGATTCGAAGTGCTTGTGATTAATGGATGTGTTATGACCTATAAACTGCAATTAGACACAAGAAACAACCCATAGAATTGTGATTTAATGAGGGAAAAGAACACTAGAAAGATAGTAGAAGTTATGAACCCAAAAATTTTTTGTCATCTGGCTGAAATTTCTAAGATAAAATTTACTGACCAAACCTAGGTAGATTGAGCTGAAATTTGGTGGAGAGATCCTTATATATTTCTAGAAGTTGCCTACCCAATTTCAGGACATTCTAATATGTGTAGGTAGGTCAATTAAGGTAAACGATCACTTGCCTGTCACAGGGTATACGGGATCTGTGCAGTTTCTGTTATCATACTTGGAAACCCTAGTAAATGAGGTCCAAAAATTGTGATTTAAAATTCTAGAAAACTTAAGGAAGTCTAGAACAATTCTGAAAAGTTTGGCACAAATCTGATGTACAGATTGCCTGCAAAAAAATCAGAAAAATGGTTGCGCAGATAGGGCCATAGGCCAATGTTGTGCCTAAGTCATGGGAATTGGGAATATTGACCCCTTTTAGCCCAATTGACTCCACGAAGATCAGAATTGACCCTCTGTGACTCTATTGACCAGTTAGGTCAACAAATGATAAGTTGACTAGGGTTGACCAAGATCGCCCAAGGTCAATATTGACTTAGTAACTAAGGCAAAGTAAACAAACATAGGGGATATTCTTGACTAGGTCAAGTTATTAATTAACCAATGATGCACAGTTAGAGTGAGCCAAATCCCATGTTAATATTAAGAAGTTACGTCGATTTCGCAAGACCAAGTACTAGCAGGACGCGACCAATCGGGTGAGGAGCACCGAGAGCGGGGCATCCCTGTGAGTAGTGTTTTCTAACTCATTTCTTAGAGCTTGTTATTCTGTGCATTATGAAACATGAGATTACATATTGTGATGAATCTTTGTCATTTTAAATGGGTTTTAAATGAAAAGTGCCCCGAGTCTCGAGGTCCGAGAGTACAGAGTTAGTGTGAGTTGTGTCGATCTCACATACGACCCCGAGAGATGACCACCTAGCACAGAGTGCCCGTCGAGGGGGTTTTGTGGGCCTATGATGATGGCAATGACAATAAGACCTAATCGGGTCGTCACAATAAGGCAACGACTATAAGTCCTGGTTGGTCGTTACGATGATGGCAACGGCAATAAGACTCAATCGAAGTCGACACGATGCACCTAACTGTTTGCAACCCGCTCGAGTGATTTTTAGTCGCCTCAAAGAGCTTGCGAGCCTCAGTGAATGTTTTCATTTCCCTTACTTTTTTTAGTAGGCTTTCCTTGTATTTCCTTTTCTGTTGTTCTATTTTGAGGGTAAGACTCTATGTATAGGGGTTACACATGTATGTCACATTATATATATCATGCATAAATAATTGTTAACACTAAATTATTAATTTTAATGATAAAGCTAATTTTTTAATAAATAAAAAGACTATTTCTCAAAAAAGCTAATTTAAGTCTAAATTTTCTTTAATAAAACATTTGTGAAAATTTTTTTCTCGCCATAAAAGATTAAAAGATGATGATTTAAGGACAGAACATGATAAACAAGATCATTTGACATTATTACACAAAAAAAATCATTGTATTTATTTTAATAAAATATAATAGAATACGTTTAAAATGTAGAATTCTTACATAATTTCACTAACTATAAATAAATAAATAAATAATAATTTTTATACTCACATTATTATACCTTTATAAAAAAATAAAATGTGAAATTCTTAAATAATTATTCATATGTTATGCATACGTTATACCGCATTTTTATATCAACAATCGAACAATTTTTATACTTTCATTATTCAGATATTATTCTTGCATTATACCATTACTCGCATTATTTTATGATTATTCAAACATTATACATACGTTATATCAAATTTTATTCACCTATTTTCCTTGCATTATTCACATGTTATCCTCGCATTTTTTACCAAAGCAATCGAACAATTTTATACTTGTATTATTTAATTATTATTCTTGCATTATACCATTATTGACGCATGAATCATAGGTTGGTATTATACATCTACCATATTACTAGCATTATTCTATAATTATTCATATGTTATGCATACGTTATACCATATTTTTATATCAACAATCGAACAATTTTTATACTCGCTTAATTCAAATATTATTCTTGCATTATACCATTACTCGCATTATTTTGTGATTATTCATACGTTATACATATGTTATATCGAATTGTATTTATTTGTTATCCTTGCATTATTCATATGTTATCCCTGCATTTTTTACCAAAGCAACTGAACCATTTTATACCTGTATTATTTAGTTATTATTCTTGCATTATACAATTATTTACGCATTAATCATAGGTTGGTATGTTATACCTCTACCATGTTACTGACATTATTCTATAATTATACATATGTTATGCATACGTTATACCGCATTTTTATATCAACAATTGAGCAATTTTTATACTCGCATTATTCAAATATTATTCTTGCATTATACCATTGCTTGCATTATTTTATGATTAGTTATACGTTATACATACATTATACCAAATTTTATTCACATGTTATCCTTGCATTTTTTACCAAAGCAATAGAACAATTTTGTACCCGTATTATTCAGTTATTATTTTTGCATTATACCATTATTGATGCATTAATCATTGGTTGGTATGTTATACCTCGACCATGTTACTGGCATTATTACATAATTATTCATATTTTATGTATACTTAATACCACATTTTTTTATCTACAATCGAACAATTTTTATACTCGCATTATTCAGATATTATTCTTGCATTATACCATTACTCGCATTATTTTATAATTATTCATACATTATACATATGTTATACCGAATTTTATTTACTTTTTATTCCTGCATTATTTACATGTTATCTTCGTATTTTTTTACCAAAACAACCGAACCATTTTATACCCGTATTATTCAGTTATTATTCTTGCATTATACCATTATTGACGCATTAATCATAGGTCGGTATGTTATACCCCTACCATGTTACTGACATTATTCCATAATTATTCATATGTTATGCATATATTATACTACATTTTTATATCAATAATCGAACAATTTTTATACTTGCATTATTCAGATATTATTCTTGCATTATACCATTACTCACATTATTTCATGATTATTCATATGTTATACATATGTTGTACCGAATTTTATTCACATGTTATCTCTGCATTTTTTACTAAAGCAACCAAACAATTTTGTATTAACATTATTTAGTTATTATTCTTGCATTATACCATTATAGACATATTAGCTAATTGTATGTATGTTATACCTCTGCCATTACTAGCATTATTCCATAATTATTCATATGTTATTCATACGTTATGCCGCATTTTATTCACATGCTATCTTTGCATTATTCATATGTTAAGCTCGCATTTTTGTATCAACAATTGAACAATTGTTATACTCGTATTATTCATATATTATTCTGACATTATACTACAAAAAATATAAAAAGAAAAAGAAACCAGTTCCCGCCCTAAAAAAATTGACGTGGGAATACTCATCTTCTTTAGAGTCATTGTTGTTCAATCGTCTTCTTTGTGCGTTTAAGTTCTTTGATTTTCACTGCTCATCTTTCTTCTGTTAATCTTCATTTGTTGTTGTTGTTGTTGTTCTTTGGGTATTTGAGAACGAAATATTTGTTTCTGCATTTGAGAACAAAATCTCTACTTGCAACAGTTGGTTTTCTTCTTTGTGCATTTCAGTTCATCAATCTTCTTTGTTTGTTTTTCTTCTGTTAATCTTCATTCGTTATTTGCAGAATCAACACAATCATATGCTTGTAACTATCGTTGTTCTTCTTTGAGCATTTGGAAACGAAATCTCCGCTTGTACTGGGTACGAAATCTTTGCTTCTGGGTTTGGTAACTGTTGTTGTTCTTCTGTTATTATTATTCATTTTTGCTATTGACTTCTGCTAAGGCTGACTTATTCATTTTTGCTATTGACTTATTTTTGTTC
>JAJIYU010019838.1:0-10692 GCA_030144865.1 Tinospora cordifolia | reverse complement strand
TTATGTAAGGGCATGTTGCCCAAGTTTTAAGACTTCCGCTGTAATATTTTAATTATGTACTCAATTTTATTTAATTAATTGAGTTTTTGAATTTCAGTTATTTCTTATACTTTTGCCTATTAAATTCTTAATTTTAAGTTATGTACGGTTAAATACGATCAAGGCATGAAATCACTGAAATAGAAAGTCAAGTGTGCGTCGTTTGTAATGTAACACCGGCCCGGCCCGCTGTTTGGTTTAGTCCACTGTCAAGAAAAATGGTGGATGCGTCCAATGCTTAATGATACGGGGGTTGGGGTGTTACAAAAATAAAGAAAGTTACATTCATCAATCAAAAATTGAGTACATAACTCTCAAAACATAAATAAATTTAGCGGAAGTCTTAAATTCAAAATTTAGGCAACATGCCGTTATAATAGAACTTTCAAAACATAGAAATAATCTAATATCCATGGCCTTCATGATTCAAGTCAATTTTCTGAAAAATAAAAGGAAGGAGTGAGCATATAGCCCAGTGGATCATTTATTAAACAACTAAGTTACTATTTTAAATCAATAGCACATCCAAATTCAAATACTTTCATGCATTAAGTGATTCAAGCAACTTTTTGGTTGTAGTTGACGTTAAAACTGAAAGGGGTTCTAGTCCCTTGATGTTCTTAATTTAGATACGTCTCTTTAGGGTGGAAAGACATTTCTTTGTAACTTTCTATTGGATGCCATATACCAAGTACCCTTTAGTTGTGCCCCGCAACTACACACTCCAAGCATGTGTTAAGAACACCCATAGCACTCATACGGGTTACTATGCAGTACGTGGTTCTTATCTTCAATTTTTTATATTTAAGAATCACATAATCATAAAAGAAATTAAAAATGTAAATATCAGAATTTTAAACAACCAAGAAAGCATGTAAACATTACATAGCATGCTTGATATATTGAATTAAATCCTAAACATGAATTCTAAGTATGACATGCTATCATGAGTGATTAAAACATAAAAACATGATGAACTAAAATTAAAATATGATTAAACATGCTAAAACTAAAATAAGACATGCTGAAAATTAGAATTTAAACAAGCATGAACATGCTAGAAATTTAAAATAGCAAAGTAGAAGTTTAAGAAATTTAAACAACCACTTTTAGAACTTTAAACCACCAACAAGACTACTTCAACAACTCTCTAAAATACTAAAATAATAACTTCTCATACAAGAGAGAAAAGAGGGTGAGAAGAGGTGTCAAGAAGAGGGCAAGAATAAATAAAGAGGGAAGTGTCAACTCTTTGCTTTGGGATGAGATGAAAGTGAGCAAGGGGGTTTATATAGATGTTCATGAGAGCATATGGGATGTCCTAGGGTAGCCTTGGGCAGCTTGGGAAGCTCACAAAAATTTGTGCATGTTTTTATACATAAAGGGGATGGTTTGCATAAAGAGGGCAAGTGTGCTCATGGTTGGCAAGTAGGACCACTATGGCTTTCTAATTCAAAAGATATGAGTATAATCTTGTTTCCTAACTATGTGTGAACACAAAAGAGGTTTAAATCATATTCTAATTCAAATGGGACATCCCCTATGTGCTCATGACAACTTTCCTTTTTGGTTTACTTGCTTGCTTACCACACAAACACACAAGGAATACTTTCCCATTTTTTATTTCTTGGACATCAAGTATGGGTGTACAATATCAAATTTGAGGGGACACCATATAATAGTCAAAGGTGCTCATCTTGGTTCCAAGAAACTATCTAAATAGGGTTACTCACATGTGTGTACACACACATGTACATGGTTGGGCCATTTTGGTTTAAGTGAGTGTGGGTGTACACAATCAAGTGGGGGTGGCCATGACTTCATGGGTTCACAAAAATCAAATAAAAATTAATATATTCTTATTTATATGAAATTATGACTTATATCCTATAGTTTTAGAATTACATGAACCTAATGCACATTTTAAGGTATGGTTTGGCCCTAGGTGATTTTCCTTCAAAAACTTTCCTTATTTAAGACCCACTGAGGTCACTAGGCAAATAAAAATTTAAATCTTGGCCAATTATTCAGATGTTTGGATATTTCATTCGTTTTGTTAGTTCATGTCATTCTATTTTGTTTTGGGTGATTTCAATCCCCCGAAGTACCCTAAATGGCAATTCTTTCTAATTTGGACCCCTTGAAGGTCATTTGACAAATGAAATCCCTAACCTTGACCAATTGTTCTAATTTTTGGATATGTTTTCCCCTTAGTTGGTTCATGTCATCTTACTTCATTTCAAGTTGTTTTGGGTCCCTAAGGGGCACTAAATGAGAGTTTTGGACCCCGCCAAATTTAGCCCTAAAATGAGTCCGGTTTCATTTTGCACCCAAATTTCACTGAGTAAATGATAAATTTCATTTAATTGAGTGCAAAGAATTTAGGGTATTACAATGTTCTTATCAACTGGAAAGACTATAAATCTTATCACACTCTATTGGAATTAGGATCTCACGTTCATATTCCAATTATTTTTGGTTATACACATGTACAGACAATAATGAGACCCATATACACTAAGTATATGTAAAGAACATTCTTAGTATTCCTTTGGATCACTATGACAATACATGGTTATTGAATTTCAAGTTCTTACATTTAAGTCTCATATTCATGAATCACACATAAGAGAAATAAAATTCAGCATATAAACTTTTAAAAGCATGGAAACATCACATAGCATGTATCATACTTTTAAAGCAAACCTAAGCATGGAACTAGGCATGGCATGATCTCATAAATGCTTAAATATGCACACATGCTGAAACTAAATTTTAAATCATGAACAATGAAACTGAAATATGAAACTACGAATGATAAACTGATTTCAAAACATGCACAAGCATGCGATTAATCCAAACTAGTAAAATAAGAGTTTAAGAAATCTCATCCACCTTTGATTGCCCAATCCATTGCTTTGTATTCCAAGATCCTTGATTCCTTCAACCTTGACATCAAGTCCAATGGGTTATTCATGTATTTCTAGCATTCTTAAATCATGTCCTAATGATTCCCATCTAATATGGCCTTTAATTATGCAAGATTATCACCCTAGATGAGTCTTAGTATAGTCTTGGGTCTACGTACCATGGTAGAGTAAAAGATTACCGTAATAGTCCGAGTAAAAAAGTAAAAAATAGAAAGTGTAGAAGTAGTACTGAGGTAGGCTACTAAGGTAACTAGTGATTTCACAAGAGTGCAATATCATTACTGCGACAACCAGAGAAGTGTCTATAAAATAGTTTCATTACTATGGTAGGAGATTACAATAATCAGAGGAGAATTTGTAGGAACAAAGGAAGAAGAAGGCATTACCGAAGTAATGGTGATCACTACCACGGTAACCAGCACGAAAACTGGTTTTCTGTGTATGTTCCCCCCTCCTTTGCTTTCCTACAACCTTGGCATCCTAATGGTTTGACTTCTAAACTAAGAGACATGAAATAAAGGTTAAGATAGGGTGGTTATACCTCGGTTTGCAACTTCAAAACTCTCCAATGGATCTACACTCCTTCAAACACAAGATTGGTGATGAACACTCTATCTTTCTCCTTCACACGCTCAATTTGCTATGTGGAACAACCAAGGACAAAAAATGGTGTCAAGAGAGAGGCTAAGAGAGCAAGAAGAAGGCTTGTTCATTCTTGCTGGGATGAAGAGAATGTGTGCCAATGCTTGGGTTTATATAGATGTTCAATGGGCAAGGTTTGGAAGATTTGAGGTACTCTTAATGTGGAACCTTTCCAAAAACTCAAATTTCTTGTTTCCCACACACTAAACATTGGCAAGTTCGTGTTATAGAAGTTGTTATATCGTTTTGAAAGTTTCCTATACTGAATTGGCAAGTTTATAATTTGACTTTGTGTACTTTTAATCGCATTACCGCGATAACCAGAACACGCTATTTTCATTGAACTTTCTGGGTAGGGACACACTATTGAGGTAACATTTTTCATTACCATGGTAACAGGTGGGATGGCCATTTGTGAATTTTTATGTTTTTTCTGGTTTACCTACCACTTCGTACATCTGATTATACACATTTCAAATGACAAATTTCGTGGTTTTCTCAAGGTTCACTTTATTTAAATTATTTTGTTTTATTTTATTTATTTGACAAAATTCTAGGGTACTATAGTTCAAGATTGAACTCCTATTGGGAATAAGCCTAGTAGCCATTCTACCCTATTGAATGGCACTGGCTGAACTAATTGAATTGAATATCCAACTAGATGAGTTGAGGCAAAAAGGGATGATACGACCTAGTCAGTCAACCTAGGGTATACCAGTTGTAATAGCCCAAGTTTTGAAAATATAGGCAAAACAAACAAAGAAGCAACAAAAACAATGGACAAAAAATAATATACACACAAGGACCAAGGTCCCCAAAATTGGGATCGTGATCTTGAGTCAAAGAAGTGGGGTTGTCGTGGGATTGCAGTCCCGTGAGAGGAGATTGTGGTCCTGCGGCCCAAATTCGTGATCTCGTGAAGACCGTAGTCTTGGGTTAGGAGGACCGCAGTCATAAATAAAAAACTTGAAAATCTTGAGAAGGACGTGCAACCGCTATTCGGGATCGTAGTCCTGCGATTAGGACCATCTTAAAATCGTGGTCCTTGACTGTAACACCCTGGCCCCAGATCCTTTCTCACACGCCGCTGATTGGGCACCTTCGTCTCTCGCCTCGAGACAAGATCATGTGGTTACTCTCGCCATCAATATCTGAAAACTGAGATGTTACTTTGTGTTTCTTTCCTCCCTTTCTCACACCATCCCAATATGTAAAAGAGTGCCAAAAATAAACAACAATATTATGAATGAATAAACATAGGGATGGCATGTCTAAAAATAATAACATAATTAATCTCGAGAAGATGAAATAAAATACTCTGATCCCATGGTCTGAGTTCAAATAAGTCATTAAACCAACATTTGGCCCCATGGCATAGTGAATTAAACAAAACATGTATCAAATATGGGTCCCATGTCCTATAATTGAAAGTAGTAAATGTTCTACTAACTACTACTCATCGTCAATAGTGAGGCCATCAATACTACAAAATTTTCTCTATTGCATATCAAGACCCATGTCTTCAAAGGTTACCTAAAAAGATATTAGTGCGAGCGAGCTCGAGATCCAGTGGATCTTACACAAAACATCTCGAGCATTATAATAATCAAAATACAAACATGCAAGCACTTGGAAAAACGTTATGCATTTCAACAATTTGATTGTTTAAGTTAATATTAAGACGAAAAGGGTTTCCCTCTTGGTATTCCAACTTAGGTTTGGAGTACTCAATGTAACGCCCAAAGGCCTGTTATACACTCCAAAACCCTATCTTGGGGTGGATGTTTCACTTGATCATCCAAATAAGGAGTGAAGCCTCACTTAGACTTATAGTCCCATTTCAAATGGAGACCTGCCTAAGGTTAGGAATACCCATGGTGATGCCGAACCTGACCACAATATCCTCACCACCGAATTGGTATGTGGTTCATTCACTTAATCATCTTAAATTAGTGACCATAACCATTTCACAAATCTAATATCCAATATACATAGCAAATGATATAAATAAACATTTCATCATGCTTATAGTCGCATCAAACATGTTATTCATCACATTGCATGCGTAGCCTAAATTCTAAACTGTAACATACATTTATGCAAAGTATGGCATGCTATAATTTCATAAAATGGCAAATAAGCATTCATGTGATATGCATTCCCTCCTAGCATGCTTTTTGTAACACCCCAACCCCCAAGACTTTCAATTTGGTTTAATCATAGGGCGAATTGAGGTCTGGTTATAGTTACAAGTACACTACATCTCTTTCTAATTCAATTATCTTATGCCTTATTTAATTAAAAACATTCACTAAGGCAATTGCACAAGAAATAAAAGAAAAATTTTTAAATCTTTATTGATTTAATAAAATTGGATACATAACTTCAAATTTAAACTTCTAAAAAGAAAGAGCACACAACTCAAAATAGAAACTTGCAGCGGCAATTCAAAACTTGGGCAACACGCCCTTACATTAAAATAAAAATAGAAACTTTCTAAAAGTAAGCATTCTAAGCCTTTGTATGCTTCATTGTTTAATTCAATTCCCTAAAAAGATAAGAGAGAAAAGGTGAGCACATAATGCAGTGGATCTTACACAAAACAACCAATTCATTATCTTAGACTAATGTTGCATTCAATTTCAAACACTTGTAAATAATTAAGCGATTCAAACAATTTGTTGTTATTATTGTAATTCAGACTAAAAGGGGATCTAATTCCTTGATGTTCTTATCCAAAATACCTCCCTTTGAGTGGAAAGACAAATCTTTATGTCACTTTCATTCGATTTAGGGTCTCTTGCCCATAGTCCAAGTATTTTGTGCTATGCCCAATACACACAGAACGACAAACCATATACACACAATATATGTAAAGAACTCCCATAGTATCCCTTTAGATCACTATGACAGTACTTGGTTCTTAATCTCAACTTCTTTCATTTAGTTCTAATGATCATGAAACATAAATAAAATAAATAAATTCAGCATGCATATAAACATCAAACATGATTATTCTTCATAAAATAAGCCTAATCATGCATAATCTAAGCATGACATGGCTTCATGATCAAGTAAACATGGCACACATGCTAAACTGAGAATTAAATCATGTTATTCAAACCTAAATATGCATACTAAATAGAATTTAGACATGCATGAACATGGTATTAAACTAAAACAATGAAGTGGAGGTTTTAGATATAATTTTCACCTTGTTTTGCAGTATCTTGAAAATTTGATAGAGTTTCCACAATCTAAGCACTTCAAGAACACTAAACTACTCAAGAACAATAGCTTCTCACTTAAGAACACTCAAGAACAAAATAACAGTGAGAAGAGGTCCCAAGAAGAAGGCTTAGAATGAACAAGAGGGACTTGTCAGCTCTTGCTCTAGGATGAAGGAAAATTGAGCACAGGGGGACTTTTATATAGAATTTTCAGTGCACATAAGGCGTATGGTTTGGGAATCTTGCATTAGCCACTTTCCAATTCCCTTGAGCACGTTTTTGGCATGTGGGACCACTAGGTTTCCTCTCTTGTGTGCACACACACATGGTTTAGGCAAGTGTTCATTTAGGGTTTTCTTTTCATGTGTGAATACAATTTGGCTTTGGATTACTTGCTAATCTTTGTTTGGATGTTAATCTAGGTGTGATATTGTGAGTAAGGCAACTTTCTAATATGTTTTAGTAACCTTCTATTTTGAACACCAAATTAACAAGATTTAGCAAGATTTAGCAACCTTCTTGTGCACCCCAAATTAATTGATTCTTTTTCTTGTGCACACCAAATTAACAAGATTTAGCAACCTTCTATTTTGAATTGGAAACTTCTAATCTTCTCCCATGGGTGTTTTAAAATATTTTTTAGCAACTTCTATTCTTGAACTAGAAATTTCTAATCTTGTTCCTTGGGTGTTGAGAAGCATTTTTCAGCATTTTCTACTCTTGAATTAAAACTTCTAATCTTATTACTTGGGTGTTTAGAAACATTTTTTAGGAACTTCTATTATTGAATTGAAAACTTCTAATATTGTTCCTTGATTGTTTAGAAACATTTTTTTAGCAACTTCTATTCTTGGATTGGAAACTTTCCTCTTTGTTGCTAGTTTGGAAGTCAAGGTGAGGGGCACATGATCATTCTAGCTTGTGTACATGGGATCATCTTTTAAGGTTTCTAATGATACACCAAGATGGCTAGGCCTTGCTCATGTGCAATGCACATGTCTAGGGCAATTAAAGGATTTCTCTTTCCACCCTATGGTGCACCATGCTTATTGGCATTTTAGGCCTTTGTCTACACTTTTGGGTTCAAAAGAAATGAACAAAAATTCATAACTAATGTGTGGCTAGGGTTCTCTTCATTTTCTTTCTTAATTCCCATTCTACTGAACCATATTAGGCAAATGAACCCTTAATTGGGCAAATGAAATGAATCTCGGATGCCCGAATCATGTGAGGAGTTCATTCCATTTTATTTCATTTCATTTCGTTTCGTTTCTTTTTCTTAATTTTCATTCCCTTAGAGGTTTTTGAGAGATTAAACTTGCTAATTGATCTCTAAAATGAATTTGGTCTCAATTATCATTTCATTTCATTCCATACAAATTTCTTTTACGGTGTTACACTTCTAAACGATGGTAATAATGAACACACAGTCATGTTTCATATTCAAACCAAAATAATACTAAAGAGTTATAGGTACTCACCTCCACCTGATATTTTACTGCTCACATTCTAACTTCTGCCTTGATGGCTCGAAATCCTTAACCTAAAGAATTATAGAACATTTCTCAGCATTTCTTCATGCTTTTAATATTCTAGATTCTAAATTTAATGACTTTTAGTATCATAGTTAAAATGTCATGGCAAAAAGTCTGATAAATGAATTGTTTATTGCTTCTCGTGGTACTCCCAATGTCACTGCGGTAACACAAGGTTATTCTCACAGTGTGCTATGTGCAGTACTGTAGTAGTTACAAGGTATTATGGGAATCGCATTTCGGGCGCATTTCCTGTTTCCCTCGTAACTAAAACTTTAATATACCAAGTTTATGATTTAAAGATAATTATTTTAATGTTTAAGAGTGCTTTATACATCCTTGTTGATCATTCCTCCTCTGATAGCCTTTTCAAAATATTTTTACGCTATTTCTGTGCATTGTTATAATAGAAAGAATGGTTATCACTAAGAAAATGTTAAACCGTTATATTGGTTTTGAATGAAATGGAGTGTCAACCGTGCATCATTGAGCTTTAACATGTAAACACGAATCATAACTAATTGTAAGGTGTTATACCTATTTCTTGTGCAATATCTCTTTCATTCCCGCTAAAGAGTGTCTTTAATCTCTCCCTATGTGATGTTGAGCGAGGAGAACATTTTATACTTAGCCATTATTAAAACAGTCTTACGTACCATTGAGTTCGATCAAAATGACATCTTACTTTGCTTGTATTCGTTTTGTAGCAATCCAACACCCCTCAGTTCTTTGTTGATCTTCTCCTAGCACTGCTTGTGAGGTAGATGGCGAGGCTGAAACAGATTGTAATCAATCTAGGATGCATGGGGGAGAAGAAGAATTGATGGTCACAGATAGGGTTCTTTGTGATCATAAGTGACTAGGGTTTTCTTGTGAGAACGGAGGTGAACAACTGCGGCTGTGAGCGAGTCCAAGGGATTAGGATTTTGTCCTTCTATTGTAGGATTGCGGTCTTAACCATGCCTTAATCGCAAAACTGCGGTGAAATGTCCTGGCCAAATTTTTGAGTTTTTCTTTCGTAGGACTGCGGTCCTATAGGTCAATATCGCAATCTTCATGAAGGCTTCTAATTCACCAAGTTTGGGAATGCAAGATAGTGGTCTTCACCCATGGGACCACAGTCTTATGATTTGGTACATCAAATCGCAAGACCATGGTCCTCCTTTTGAGGACGTGGTTCTTTTGCGGACCAACTTACTCCTTTTTTGTTGATGGTTTGTTTTCTCTTTGTTTCTAAAGACTTGGGTTATTACATGGACCGTGGTCTTGCGATTGAAACCAGAAATGGAAGTTTGATGACACACAGAAAACCCTAAGCCTGGACCATTCATATATATATATATATATATATATATATACCTTGCATTACAGAACCCTACTCACATACTCATTTGCAACTCTCATAGAAAACCCTAAACTCATTCATAGTGCACCCATCTTTACTCTCACAAAAAACCCTCAACTCAATAAAGAACCCTCACCGCCCTTACAACCAATCGTCCCCTTCCAAACAACCTTCCAATAGAAATGGGAGGAGAATTGTGCTGCTACAGGATGTTGAGTAAGGTTCAAAATCAGTTGTAAGTAATCTCTAAACTATTTCACTTTAGCGGTCATTTTGAATCTGTTCTAACCCATTTCACATGCTACTATCACAAGCTACAAATGTTAATCGAAGGAGAACTGCATGGAGAGAACACTACAATCACGAGCTACAACCCCAAATCTGTGCCAAAAAAGTGTTGCAAGAATATAAACACCATCTGTGAGCGTATCTTGGATACTTTGTCTAACAGAGGAGACAATGATAAAAAATTAGGTATAAACTCTTCATCCCATTCAAATACTTGTTTCAAGTCTTAAGATCAAGGTATACAAAGGCATGGTCATTAGGGGTTAAACATGAAGTAATGTCACACCCCGACCCCCGGACCGGACGTCGTGTCT
This sequence comes from Tinospora cordifolia, assembly GCA_030144865.1. Taxonomy (NCBI): domain Eukaryota; kingdom Viridiplantae; phylum Streptophyta; class Magnoliopsida; order Ranunculales; family Menispermaceae; genus Tinospora; species Tinospora cordifolia. The sequence continues at coordinate 369 of JAJIYU010019838.1, read as the reverse complement.
GTCAATCTGTGGCCCCGTCGTCGGGCGTCGCGCGGCTCCAAGCTAGGCGCGTGGTCCGCCGAGGCCCTGGGCGTGTGTAATACCCCAGAATTTTGTCAAAAAATTTAAAATAAATAAAATAAGTCAAATAAATTAATCTCAAAGATTTTAAAAAATTTTGGGTGCAAACGGTGGGTTGGCACATGAAAAATAAAATAAATTAGAGATATAGTGGAAATTAAACAAATAAAACCTTAATTTGATAATTAAAAAAATGTATTTATTAAAAATAAATCAAACATTATGTGAATATTAGTGTATAATTACATAATTTATTATTTAAAAATGAAATATGAAATAAATAAAAATACATGAAAATAGAAAATATTG
>JAJIYU010019837.1:0-10673 GCA_030144865.1 Tinospora cordifolia | reverse complement strand
GTCTCTTAGTAAATAACCTAAATTTATAACAATTTTTTAAATGTTTATCCAACCATCATAATGACTCCATTATTATCTCTTTATTATTATTATTATTATTATTATTATTATTATTATTATTATTATTATTATTATTATAATATTTATCCAACCACCATAATGACTCTATAATTCTCTTTATTTTTGTTGTTGTTGTTGTTGTCGTCGTTATTTTGATATTTATTTACTTCATAATTACCTTTCGTGACTATTTTTAGATAAAATTTTTCTTTTACTTTTACTATATTATCAACAAAACATAATTGTTTGTGGATAAGCATTATCCGCTTTATGATTACCTTTCATAATTATCTTTAGATAAAATTTTTCTTTTACCCTGACTATATTATTAGTAGGTCAAGATTACTTGTGGATAAGCATTATTCACTTCATGACTCCCTTACATAACTACCTTTAGATAAAATTCCTCTTCTTCCTATATAATTAAATTTGCAACTATATATATATATATATATATATATATATATATATATATATTATTTTATCATACTTGTTCTTAAGATCAATTACTCTGATACCATAAAAATTGTCACACCCCTATCTTATCCTTATTGTATTAATCCCAAGTATAAGAATCTTTAAATATAGTCAAGTTTAAAGTGAACAACTTGATATCGCCATGATCACATCATACTATTTATTATTATGCTCAGTAGTAGATAATTATAAATTATGCAAACATATTATATTTTTTTTTTCTGACCTAACCTTAAATTATACAACCACTATATGTATAGCAAGTTGTATTCTTAATTTATTGAGTTTTATCTAGAAATGTATATTATTCAATTTCTTTTCTTCATTTCTCCTCTTTCCTCTCTTGCTCGATTCAAAGTCTTTATTTAACCTTCTTACTTATAATTTCTAAAAAATAAAGAAGGTTAGTGAGTATAACGCCTATTAGGTCCTCTAGTAGGTTTTCTCACTTACTAACTCAGTTGATAATAATTGCATAAAAAACACACATGTAATTCATGATAACAAGATAATACAAAAAAATTTTGTAATCTTAAATAACATTGGTTGCATTTAGTTATTCAAAAGGACTAGATCTTATCTATAATTCATTCATTAGTGAGTAAGAATGTGTGCATAATTTTAAATTCACAATTTAGAAAGTAGAGATATAATAAACAAACCATAGGTTTCTCCCTACCTTAATACTTTAATTCATTTTGTGATTCCAAGCTTGCAATACAACCTATAATTCTTAAAAAAGATAAAAGATCGATATGAAATCAACTATCCCGCTACCCCTATTTATAGGTTAAATTTTATTTCAAAATGTTCATGATGTCCAACAAAAATAACTTTATTTACTTTTTCATCCTTTTTCTATACTATCCTTAAAGATATTTTTTTTGAAATTTATTTTATTTCTTCAAAAATATCCTTAAAAATATCATAAATGTCGATTGTGCCCCCTTTTGACCTTATTTCCCTGGCGAATTATTAAAATGTCGCTTTATCATACAAAAGTGGGAGAAAGGAAACAAAAATAAAGAAAAAAAACTAAAAAAAATTAATATGACTAAAGTGGGAAGGAAAAAAAGGAGATCTTTGTTATCCAAATCATTTAGAGAATCTAAGAAATTAGAAGAATTGAAGGAAAAAAATTTTAAGTACTTCTAAGAATTAGGTTTTAGAAACTCTTCACTTCAAAAATTTATAAATAGGGTTCATATCTACTCATTATTCCTCACACCTAGCAGGAAAAGTCAAGGTGCTCACTCTTTGTGCACTTTAGCCACCCTCTTTTTCTTTTTCTCCTTGGAGAATTTCTCTCTCTAGCTTCTCTTTAGAGGCAATGGGGTGTTTTTCCTTTAAACGTGATTATTGGTCACACCTTCACGCAAGAAGTTCGAGATTTCCATGTTTTGGAGAGTTAGTTCTAACATAGAGCTACTTCTCTTTAGAGGCAGTGGGGTGTTTTTCCTTTAAACGTGATTATTTGTCAACACCTTCATGCAATAAGTTCGAGACTTCCAAGTTTTGAAGAGTTAGTTCTAACTTAGAGCTTTTGAAGTTCAAATTTTGGATTCAATTTGATTATGCCTTAAATTTATGTTGAAATAGTCAATTAATGACTTATTTCGACGTTTAGTTTATTATTTTAATTTTTTTTTTTCATTCTTGTCTAGAAAAACTACACCAAAATAGTCAAGTAATGACTTATTTTGATATTTAGTTTCTTTCTTTCATTTTTGTCTCGAATTTATGCTGAAACAATCATTTCTTTGTTTATTTTAGCGTTTAGTTCATTTGTTATCTTAAACTACATGGAAACAGTCAATTAATGAGCTATTTCAATGTTTGAGTTCTTTTCCTTTTTTCTATGTAACTTTAAATTAATTTTAAATATAAGAATATGATTTTTAGTTATGTATATATTTTATATTCATGGATATAGTTACATATTCTAAAAATATATGTTTTTTTTTTTTAATTTTGGAGTATTTTGTTTAAATTATTTTATAGAAAGTTTTCAAAATTAGAATTAAGTTTTAAAAATAGTAAGTTTTTTAAATTAAAAGTTTTAAAATAGAGAGTTTTCTAAGTTAGAAATTATCTTAAAATTGAAAGTTTCTAAAATTAAAAATTTTGAAAATTAAAATTTCTTAAAATGGTAAGTTTCCTAAAATTGAAAATAAAGGAAAAATCTTGAATATATTAAAATTAAAAGATTCTTGCTAGGTCATTACACATCTAGATCAACAAACGAAACATGAAGATGAAGGACATGTTAGTGTGACTTGCCTATTTACTTATTTGATTATTGAATATGTTATGCATGACATGACATGCTGTGCATATAGAATTGTTCTTAGATTGTTTGATTGCATTTGAAATTTTTATGACGATGATGATTAGTATTTAATATGCACTAAATATAACATTAATAAATTTAACAATTTATTTTTGGGGGCAATGTGCTAGTTGCAGGCATTGTCGATGATTTGAGATTAAGAACTTTGCTTCTACAACAAATGTGATTGAGCTTGTGTGATCCAAAATTTTAGAATCGCACCAGAATTGTGCTATGAAACTTGAATGAGAATTTTAAGAATGCGCAGTATGTAAGATTTAGAATGGGCCACTTAGAGATATCAATTCCTATCAACACAATCGACTCTAAATAATTAAAATGTTGATTAACTCGCTTAATGTTTACAAATATTTGTGCATTTATTATCTTGTTCTAATGTAATCATTCTTATAAGATTAGGAGGATCCACTGGGCTCTTAGAGCTTTTCCCTTTATTTTTTCTTTCCAAATTTATGACGAATCTTTAGATGTTGCATTGACTCTGATGACTTTCTATTGAAGATTTTACTTGATTATTATTGATTAGACAATTAGTAATAGTTTTGATTGTTGAAATAAAGACCGAATGTGACCTTGGTGATGGTTCTAAGAACATGTTTTTATTCCTTTTAATAAAATTATGATTTGATTATTGGGTTATTAGATATTGTTGAGTTGATTTAGAGTTTAAATAATGCCTCTTCTCTTATTTATGGATTAAATGATGAATTTTAGGAATATCTATACTTGATATTTAGTTGATATATTTACACTTTTAAAGTTATTTTTGAAAAACAAAATTTTATTTTCAAAAAAAATATTACTACTATGATTTAAATGTTTTGTTTAGAAATGAAGATTGTGAGTTGAGTTGATAGTGGATAAGCCTTGTTCTGATTGAAGCTAAACATTAAAAGGGAGATGTGTTATTTTGTTCGAGAAAATTGGTTATTCTAAGTACATTTTGCCTTATCACATATCCTGAAGGTTGTCTCACTAGCTCATACAAGTAGTCAATGTTTAAAAACATATTTAAAATTAATTTTTTATCATGTAAAAGTTTCTTATGAATTAAAAAAAAAACTATTTAGAAAAATAAACTTATTCAAAAAATAAGTGTACGATATATTTTTAGTATATGATAGTAATTTTTTTTAAGAAGATTTCAACTAAAACATATTATTAGTAATTTTTTTAAGAAGATTTCAACTAAAACATATTATTAGTAAGTGTCTTGAAATACTTAAAGATTAAAAAAAAATTAGAAAAAGATATAGTAGTGAAAGCTGGCGTGTTACATATATAACATCCAATTGTGGATTGTTATATAACTATTATATAACAATTACATAAATTAAAAATTATATATACGTTTAAATTATATAACAATCGATAGTGGATTGTGGATTTTGATATAAATATACATATATGACAACCAATTCATATGATATATAAAACGTTTATATTACCCAATTATATATATAAATGTATAAATTATTTCTTTATTTTTTTTACATATACGTGTATATTATTTATGTCAGACAATAAATAATGATTACAACCTTGTATATTATATATTGTACTGTTATCTAAAATGATATTGATTGTAGACATACATGCATATAGATAAGTGGGATTATGGGTTTGAAGATTATAATGTTGAAAATGTGTAATATTAGAATCTAGGAACTTAAAGAAATATTAGAAATTAACTTAAAGGTTGTACAAGCTGATTGGAGTAGAATTATGTTTGGAAGTGAGTTTGGTTCCATTTCAGTTGTGTGCATATCATCATGAAAATGTATAAATTAATTTTTATGTTTGTGAACTGATTTGTGAAGTATTATGTATTGGTTTGTATATCATTTTATTTTATGAATCGTGCAAATGTTGAATGTCATGATTTTTATACTTGAAATATTGTATGTTTTCAAAAAGAGATTTTTATTGGAATAAGGATGGAATTTCCTTAAAACAATTATAAGGATTGATAATCATAAGTTGATGTGTTGAATATTCTTATGTTAGGGTCATGGCCTAGATGTTTATTTTTTCACGTAAGACTAAGGATTGTGCAATATTATTATACCTTGAAGCTGATAACTTTGATATATGTATAATAGTGAAATTTAAATTACGTTCCATTGAGTGATTTCTATGGTTATAACTTTATTTTAAATAAACTTATTATTTTGATTTATATAATTTCTCTACTTACATTTTTGCATATGCATCATGTGATTTGATAACTCATGCATTCTTTTAAATTGTTGGTGAGTATATGATGTAGTGTATGATATGATCTCCCTAGAATTTTTTTGTTTATCCCATTTTTCTACACTTTTGAAGTTCATCTAGCATCCATGAAAAGGGCAAGGGATTTGCATGTAAATTTGGATTGGTCACTAAGTTGGCGAGTGAGTACAAGGCATCTCAACATAGGTTTAGAGCTAATAATAGTTGTATTAGTACTTTAATTTGAATATTATTGTTGGTAGGGTTTGTACGAGTCAATTGAATCTATGATTTTGATTTTCAAACGTCTTATTTATTTTTTTGGAAGATTCATGATAGTTATGACACTTACAAAATTTTAATAATATGTACTTAAGACTTATTTAAATGTATTGATTGGTTGAATATTTGCTTTGTACATGTTTTATGTAGGTTGTTTGTGATAGGGTTACTATTGAACGATGTTGAGTACTTGCCTGAGCAACTTGCCTCTCCAAGATCGTTGGAGATGGGGTTGTCACATGGGTTGTGGTAGTGTAACACACCGACACACCGGACACACTGGGTGACTCAAGGCACTATCCCCTCCCCTTGGGGTTTTCTTGCCTCTGTGGTAGTGGGTTTCGTGAAATCAAGGTACTTATGCCATAGGTCCTTCGTTTGAATCTCCATGGAGGCGAGAAAATTTCGAGGGGAGGGGAGAGTACCTTAAGTCACCCGGTGTGTTCGGTGTGTTACAAAAAAAAGACGTCTTTTTGGTAACACATTGACACACTGGACACACTGGGACACATCGGGTGATTGAAGGTATTGTCCCATCTCCTTGGGGTTTCTCGCCTTCGCAGTATTTTGAACCCACGACCTGGGGCTTAAGTACATAGATTTCACGAAACCCACTACCATTGAGCTGACGACTCAATGGTAGCGGAGTTCGTGAAATCTGGGTAATTAAGCCCTGGGTCCTAGGTTCGAATCTCTGCCGAGGCGAAAGAAAACTCCAAGAGGTGGGAACAGTACCTGGTGAGTCACCACATGCACGGTGTGTGGCCGGGGTGTGCTATGTGTCTGACCTATGTGTTGTGAGCATAAAAAAACACCTTTTTTGTAACACACTGACACACCAGACATACAGGGTGACTCAAGGTATTGTCCCATCCCTTTGGAGTTTTTTCTTTTGCTTCCGTAGAGATTCGAAACAAGGACCTGAGGCTTAAGTATCTTGATTTCTCAAAAACCCACTACCATTGAGTTGACAGTACCTTGAGTCACCCGGTGTGTTACAAGGTAGTGCCATTAAATGTTTTCTTTAGGCATAACCTATCTTTTCAAAAAGCTTATGTGAGCTCTTTGGGCCATGTTGGATATGTTTTTCAAAATCCTGTGGTTGGACAATGCGGTATTGGTCGTGTGCACGTCCATGGTTGGACCATTTGACGACAATGGTCATTGGGTTACTTAGGGCTTCCTACTATACCCTGTGATATTGAAAACAAATTGGTACTTACTATTTTATTTTTCAATTATTTATGCAATTAATAAAAAAAAAAACTTTCTTTTCTCTTTTATCCCAGTTGAAAGTAGCTCATCTCATAGATATCTATGATTGTTGTTAGCATGACCACTTGATAAAATATGGAAGGTAATGGGTAAATGACCAATACTACTAGAGGGATTCTTATTTAGATAATAGGTACTATAACCAGTATTCTTGTAATTGATTTAATAGATGTTTTCTTTTATGATTTATATTCTAAATGAAGCAGTTCTGATGATTCAATAATTGCATTATTTCAATTCGTAGTTCGTAATTACTTTGGTTGCATGGATCTTAGTAATGTAATGGAATAATAAGCCATAATTTATTGGTTAATTGTATCCCCTTCCTTTTTGGTACCTTGTAGGGCGAAAGCGACGGGGATGTCATCTTGGCCCATAGACCCTTGGAGGGTGAGCTTGATTTGGGAAGCGGATGTCTCCACGTCCCTCTTAGGGACTAGGAGATTTATCCTCTTTCTTACCCGGTAGGGTGAGTATGAGTGAAGGCTGAGGCAGGCACCTCAGCCAAAATGCCTAATGTATTATAATATGTGTATAAATGTTGTAGATGTTCGTTTCATTAACTAGGCAGTAGAATTATGTGATCCATTAGGCTCGTAGGTATCATATGTTTTTGTTTTTCTTTAGATGCAAGTACATTATGATTGGGTTGGGGACCCTTCACTTGACTTTGTTTTATTTCTTTTGCTTTATATCCTTGGCTTTATGTGTATCTTTTTGGACACGTAATTCATATAGCGAAATTGATGTAACTATATGCCTTGGCTAAAAGGGCATACACTTGTTTATTTGGGCCTACGTTGTTTTGAGCAAGTATCGTGATACATGATTGAGTATTTTAGGGATCATGAATATGTCTTTGGCAAACTTTTTATTTATATTAAAGTACTCATTGTCATGATCTTGTGCTGTTATAGGCGTTGAAACTTTGGTGGAAAAATGTGAGGTTCATCCAACACCCAAGGTATCACAATGCTGAATATAGAGATCAAGCGAAGCTACGCGATAAGAAATTGCAATGTAGTTGCATGGTCAAACGAGATAAGAGCAAGTGTTCAAATAGTTTAGCTTCCCATAATGGAGATCGTTGGTGTGTGTGGAGAGATGCATGGTGGCCTTGGAATTGAGTGCTTGATTTGTCACACATTCCTTTTTGAGGTACTTCATATTCGTCTCAAATTAGTTTTTAGTGTACCCTGTTAATTCTTTAAGTTCCGGTGAAAACCATTTCACATTACTTGAAAATATGTCTATCACACTATGTTTCATATTTTTATTTATCGTTTTTACATAAGCTGAATATTGTTATTGACAGCTTTGGATATTCATTCATGGAAAAATCAAGCTGTTTTCCACACGAAATGTTTGTTGTCTCGTGCAACATTGTGAAATGAATGAGCTCCTCTTTTGAAACACTTGCAACCTCAAGATGTACATTTTTATTGTTGGGGCCCCTTTCGTAGATTGAAGGGAGGCTTGACCGGCACAATGAGTTGATGAATATTCACTCATTGAGTCAAGTTTGTACAATCAGTACAATTACTGTTAAGCCTTTCTAATTGTAACAATAAGTTACATCAAAGTAATTTAAACATTCATTTTTATGAAGTGTAAGAGCAAACAAATATTATAAATTTAGTTTGTGAACAACTTCTATCATTTTCAAACATAATAAAAGGTTTTTGTATTCTAAAAATATAGTTTGACCATTAATTTTCATGCACACAAGTGACCAACCTGTATAAAATTTAACAAAATAGAAGGCTACCTTTAAGGGAATAAGACAATCATAATACCTTTTTTTTTTATCAGCCACCGATGAACTTAAAATGTTAGTAGTAGAGTTGTGAGCCTAAATTGCAACAATGACTCCGTGAGTAGTATGTCTAGCATATTACTTATAACTAGCATTTCAAAAATAGTGCATGTATGTATAAACAATAATAATAAAACAATGCATGAGACCATGACATGTAGTAAAAACATATATAAACAATGCGTCAGTTGAAGGAAAATAGTTTAAGTACATGCTAGTTGAAAATTGTATTTAAACTAGGGTCTCAAATAATCAAATTCAACCTTATGGTTATCGCTCGAGCAAGCCATGAGTCAGACATACCGACCACTCAAATGGGTTATGAGCTAGGCGTATTTCTCGAATACCCTAACTCCGCGCTTAGTCCTCAAGTGTCGCCACTCGAGTGTGTTAGAAGCTAGGTACATTGATCATATGCCCTAACCTTGCACTTGGACCTCGAGTTTAATTCCAATCACATCATATATCTCGACCCCGCGTTAGGACCTCGAGCCTGCAGTCTCATTATGGGTATACATTTTTATATACCTTAAAACCCTTTGATTTTGCTGAAATTAGATGAAATCGTTCAACCTATGTCATTTCATTTATATTTTATGGAAGGAATACAAGTTAAAGCAACATCTGAATTAAACTACTCACCTTGCACCCAGACCTCGAGTCTAATTCCAGTCACATCATGTACCCCGACCTCGCATTCGGACCTCGAGCCTACAGTCTCATTATCGGTATACATTTATATATACCTTAAAAGCCTTTGATTTTGCTCAAATTAGATGAAATCGTTCAACCTATGTCATTTCATTTATATTTTATGCAAAGGAATACAAGTTAAAACAACATTTGAATTAAACTACTCACCTTTGGTCCCGTATACTGATGTCTAGTAAACACTTGGCCCAGTCTCGCAATATACACTTGGATATGTGTTATTTAAACCTAATTTTAGTTCCTTTGCAAAATGTGACTTAATTCTAGTTTTACTATCCTTTACTAGTCTCGATCAACTTAAATTTGTTTTGATTAAACTTGGTTAATTGGTCAAACTTGGTCAAAATTGGTCAACATGAGACATTTTAGTCAAATTTGATCAACATGGGGTCAATTTGGTTAAATTAAGTTAATATGGGGTCTATTTAAAATCTCGTATTTTTTTATACTTAGTCAAATTTTAGTTTATAATCCCTATTTCGCAATAGATTTCATAATTTTTCTACGATCAAACCGTGCATTGAATTGACACAGAACTTTTGACATTTAATCCACACTTCCTAATTATTTATTAAAATTTTATTTTGTAATTTTTGGATTTTATTTGGTAGGGGTTTTAAGTGCGTTATCAATCCCCTTTAAATCTGGAATTTCATTTTATAGGCAGTTACATTTCATCTTTTTAATTACTTACCTATATTAGATTTGAATAAAATTTGGTATAGTTATTTTTGAGATTTCCAATAAGGTCTCCACCAAATTTCAGCTCAAAAAAGAAAGATTGGGTTAGTCAATTGGTCCCTTAAAGTTTTAACTGTGCAATAAATATCCCTAAGTTCATATGTTTTCATGAATTTTAAGCATTGTTTTTTTTTTCCATCAAATCTCTAATTTAAAGGTTATTTCCTACATCACTTGCATGTATTTAGATCACACCATTCTCTTTCAAAACCCATTCAAATCAGTAAGCAAAAATGATTAAAATCCTACTTATACATATTATCAAACATATGACATGCATTCAGTACAACATTAAATTTTTTTAAGTATCAAAACACTTACGTAATGAGGTAACTTGGCATATATGGTAAATCATGACAATAGAAGATTATTGTAAGAAGTTTATACCCTCTTTTAGCCTTAAGTATCAAGATCATGCACCCTAAATTACAGCTCGAATGTACTCTTTTAACCACATAAAAAGTTGCCCTTAGGGGTGTTCATCAACCCGACCAACCCACCCAACCTGAACCTTTTGGGTTCGTTTGGGTTGGATTACATTAGTTATTTTGGTTGGGTTGCGGGTTGAATACTTAAAAACCTGAATGAAACCGACCCAACTTAATCTTACGTATTCTTCTTTTTTAATTATAAATGCTTTTAAAAATAAATGAAATAAGTTTTTGAAACATTTTTATTATATATAAATGATAAACTTATAAGTAACTATTTAAATTGATATGATTATTTATTGTCGGGACCCCTTCC
>JAJIYU010019836.1:0-10629 GCA_030144865.1 Tinospora cordifolia | reverse complement strand
AGAGAGAGAGAGAGAGAGAGATAGATAGATATTTGTATGTCACATTATTTATATATATACCATGTGACATACAAATATCTATACATATATACCATATTATTTGTATATCATGCATAAATAAATATACTATATATATATATAACATGTTATTTGTATATCATGCATAAATAATTGTTAACACTAAATTGTTAAAAGTACTAAATTATTAATTTTTAATGATAAAACTAATTTTTTAATAAATAAATGGACTCTTTTTCAAAAAATCAAATTTAAGTCTAAATTCTCTTTGATAAAACATTTGTGAGAAATATTTTTTTGCCATAAAAGATTAAAAGATGATCATTTAAGGATATAACATAATAAACCAGATCACTTGGCATTATTACAAAAAAAAAAAAGAATCTTTGTATTTATTTTAGTAAAATATGATAGATTATGTTTAAAATATGGAATTCTTACATAATTTCACTAACTATGCTAAAAAAATAAATATTAATAATATTTTTTATACTCGCATTATTTTACCATTATAAAAAAAATAAAATGTGTAATTCTTAAATAATTATTTATATGTTATGTATATGTTATACCACATTTTTATATCAACAATCGAAAAATTTTTATACACGCATTATTCAGATATTATTCTTACATTATACCATTATTGACACATTAATCATCGGTTAGTATATTATACCTCTATTATGTTACTGGCATTATTCTATAATTATTCAGATGTTATGCATACGTTATATCGCATTTTTATATCAACAATCGAACAATTTTTATACTCACATTATTCAGATATTATTCTTGCATTATACCATTACTCGCATTATTTTATGATTATTCATACGTTATATATACGTTATACCAAATTTTATTAACAGGTTATCGCTGCATTATTCACATGTTATCCCCGCATTTTTTACCAAAGCAACCGAATAATTTTATATTCGTATTATTCAGTTATTATTTTTGCATTATACCAATATTGACGCATTAATTATCGGTTAGTATGCTATACCACCACTATGTTACTGACATTATTCATATGTTATGCATACGTTATACCATATTTTTATATCAATAATCAAACAATTTTTATACTCGCATTATTTAGATATTATTCTTGCATTATGCCATTATTCGCATTATATTATGATTATTCATACATTATATTGAATTTTATTCATATGTTATTCCCGCATTTTTTTACCAAAGCAACCAAACAATTTTATACTCGTATTATTCAATTATTATTCTTGCATTATACCATTATTGACGCATTAATCATACGTTGGTAAGTTATACCGCTACCATGTTACTGGCATTATTTTATAATTATTCATATGTTATGCATACGTTATATCGCATTTTTATATCAATAATCGAACAATTTTTATACTCGCATTATTCAGACATTATTATTGCATTATACCATTACTCGCATTATTTATGATTATTCATATGTTATATATACGTTATACCAAATTTTATTCACATGTTATCCCTGTATTATTCACATGTTATCACCTCATTTTTTACCAAAGCAACCGAACAATTTTATACTCATATTATTTAGTTATTATTCTTGCATTATACCATTATTGATGCATTAATCATAGGTTTGTATGTTATACCTCTACCATGTTACTGACATTATTCCATAATTATTCATATGTTATGCATACGTTATACCACATTTTTATATCAACAATCGAACAATTTTTATACTCGCATTATTTAGATATTATTCTTGTATTATACCATTACTCGTATTATTTCATGATTATTCATACGTTATACATACGTTATATCAAATTTTATTCACATGTTATCCTTACATTATTTACATGTTATCTCCGCATATTTTACTAAAGCAACCGAACAATTTTATACCCGTGATTTTGTATGCATGCAAAGATACCTAGTAATGTATGAAAATTTTGTACTTAGAAAAAATTTCAGAATTGTTGATATGTGCTAAGTGTTTTAAGATATTTGAGGGTGATCATTGCTATATTTTCTAACTATTTTGAATGAAACTTGAACTATTAATGTTCTGGGATCTACGCCCTACAAAACATGTAAAAAGAACCTTAGATTAATGGGGTAATAAGGGTAATTAGGGACTTAAAAATCATAGAAAAACTTGAATATTGAAAAATCGGTTACATAATAGAGAATATAGGGAACCAATTGACCAATCAAAAATGGGTATTTTGGCCTACAATCTGGTGGAGATGTCACTAGATATGTCAAAAGCATGTGTACCGAATTTTATACCAATCAAAGTTGAGTAAGGGAGTCAACTGATGCACAATGTGACTGCTTGTCACATAAGAAACGAGAAATTTCAGTTCCTGTTATTACATTTAAAAACCATAGCAAATGATGTCCAAAAATCAAAATCTAAAATTCTAGTAAATTTTTAGGAGGTTTAGATCAAATTTGAAAATTTTCGCTTAAATTCAATGCACAGATTGATTGCAGAAAAATCAAAAAATTTGTTGCGCAGAGAAGACAAAAAACTTAAAATTTGGCTAAGTATTGAAATTTAGGGATTTTAACCTAATTGGCCCAATTTCGATCTAATTTGACCCAAATTGATTAACGGTAACCAAAATTGATCATGTTGACCAATTTTGACCAATTGACCAAGTTTGACTAGTGGGCAGAATTTAATCGAATTGAATTTGGGTTGATCGAGACCGACTAAGGATATTGAAACAAGGGCTAAGCCACATTTCTAAGAAAATTGAAATTAAGTTTAAACAATGCAAATTTAAGTGTATATTGCGGGACTAGGCAGAGTGTTGATGGGACATTGGTGCATGAGACCTAAGGTGAGTAGTTTGATTTAGGCGTTTACTTTAACTTGCATTCCTTGCATAAAACATAAGTGAAATAATATGGTTTAAATGGTTTCATGTGATTAAGATACATCGAATTGGTTTGAAATATGTAGATGTACATAGATAATGAGACCATAGGTTCGAGGACCAAGTGCGGGGTTAAGGTACACAATGTGATTGAGATTAGACTCGAGGTCTGAGCGTGGGATAAGGGCATATGATCGATGCGCCTAGCTTTCGACCCACTTGAGTGATGATGTTCGAGGACCTAATGCGGGGTTAGGGTATTCAAGGAATATGCCTAGCTTATGACCCGCATGAATGGCCGGTATAGCTGACTTACGACTTGTTCGAGCAATGACCATAGGATTGGGTTTATTGACTTAAGATCCTGACGTAGATACAATTTTAACTAGCATGTATTTGAGATGTTCTTCTATAACTGTTGCATTGTCTATAATTGCTTTTGTACTATGTCATGCATTTAAGCACTATGTCATTTTATTGTTCATACATACATGCACTGTTTTGGAATGTTGGTTATGGGTAACATGCTAGTCTTACTAGTTAGTGAGCCACGTTGACTTTTAGTCTCATTACTCTACTAACATTTCAGGTTCCTCAGCAGCTAACAAAGGAAAAGGCGTAGTAATAACCTAGCCCCCCCTGACGACTCCTTTTTCCTTTTTTGGTTATTTTTGTGTATGTATATATGGTCAACTGTGTATTTTGAATGAGACAATATGTAAGACAATGATCACTCCTTGTGAAGTTTGCTTACTTTCATACTTAAATCTTTAAATTATTCTAATATCGCTTGTTGTCGCGATCCGAAAGGCTTAACAGTGATCGGGTGAACTCGACTCAACGAGTGGGTTCGTTGGGTTAATCTGTCGGTTGGGCCGCCATTCGGCTGGTTGGATACTACACCTTCTTTGGCACCAACCTTGTTTCTTTAGCATCGTCAAAATAAAAAGTTGTTTCCAGATTAAGTGTTAAATTGAAAAATAGAGGGCTTGTCAATATTGGCTCGAGTATCTTCCTTGTGAACTTCACATTGTTCGCCATTCCCTCAAATTATCCTTTATGATAATATTAGTGTGTTGCACCTTATGGGCGATCTTGTTTACCATCCTTGCACCAAGCATGTTGTGATTGACATGCACTTTGTTCAAGAGCGAGTTGTCAATAGATTTCTCATTCTTTAGTATGTTTCTTCCTCGAATTAGGTTATCAATACTTGGATGAAAGTTCTCCTTGCTACACAATTTATACTTCTTTGAAGTAACCTCACAATTGTCCTTAAATAGTTGCACTTGAGGGGAGGTGGATGATGACAATTGAAGAGTGGTAACCACACTAGTCAAGAAGACTCCAACAATTTAGTTCACAGTTATTTTAGATCCAATCGGGTCATTCAATGCATGACATGTGTCCAAACAAGATTTGAGCAAATAGGAAATAGACATGTGTACATATGGTCGTAATCGCTCTGTTTTTGTAAGTTATATATTACAATTGTAATATACTCAGAGAATATAATGTACTTTTCATATTTGGTTTATCCTTCTTCTTCGTCCTTATTTTTGCCCTTTTCTTATATATTTCTATGTTTTTCTTCTTATTGCAGCCTACAACGACCTTCATATCACATAATACAAGACGAATCTCTTAGGTTTCTAAAAATTAATATATTAAGTTACATAAAAGTAAAATATAAAAGGGCATAGCACGTGCTCAACTCATTCTAGGTTCAATAATGGGTTTCTTCTTAGAAGTCTTCTTGTGCTCCCCAATGAAGTAAGAAGTGAAGGCCCATAGACATAATACCAAAGAAAAACCTTTCTCTACAGTAAACTTCTCTTGAAAAGCTAATATTGCAGCAACCTCGGTAAAAGGAAGCAGAAGTGATCCATAGATTCCCACAAAGAGAGAAGAAGTGTTGTGTATGACTCCTACTAATCCCAAGGAGTAAACTTGCCAAATGATGGTAACACTTACTATCACCATGTAGTATTTTGCCTTACCCAAATTATATTCTCTTGCTTCTCTTGAGATTGCCTGCGCACACATGTATTTAAATCAATTAATCTGGGTTTAAACTATGATAAGAAATACATTTTCAGTTAACTAGATAAAATCGAATTACAAGTACATCTATATTGAATCTCATATCTTTTAAATATAATTTTGCATAGCTGCAAATGCAATTTTGTAATAATGTGGGTGCTAGCTACACATTAAGTTATGTAGTTACGTTGAATTGACCATGTTTAGTGGTGTTTTAATCCCACTGGGCCAAAGCTATCACTAGCTCACGTATGTAAGGATTGGAAGGTTCCAAATAAAATATAAAAAATACAAAATTAATATACTAGTTTTATTCTTCCGATTATTACAATTCGAGATCTTAACATAGGATATATACTATTATTTTTTGTGAAAGCGTCTCCACAAATATATTGATCAAATACACATATATACGAAAAAAAAGCACCAATGGAACACCATTAATGCTCCATAGAAAGTTCAACCAACAAAATAATACTAAACAAAAGGAAACATACAAAAAAGCCACAACTTTAGACAACAAGACACATTTTTTCTATTTCATACAGTCACTTCAACTTCCCATTCGTTTGTCAAGAGAATAATCTTTACCAAGATAAAAAGTTACCTCCCAATTACTTGCCAATGCGATTGTGTCGATCCATATACCACATACAAGGCTACTCCTATCCTCAAAACTATAATGATTCCTCTCCATCCAAACAGCCTATAAACTAGTCTAAACAACCATCCATATCACACCTTTAAACCTGTCACTTGGCAATTGTCAAGAGTTAAACATTGAGAACAATTAGTTGGAATAGAAAAACAACTACCAGGACTTTTATTCATTTCACTCTAAAGCCTTGTAGGAATAGGACATTTAATAATGACATGTTCAACACATTTCTTTTCATGTAGACACAATGGGAAACTGTGACAAGACAGAGATATATGATGAAATCTCTTTTTGGACAACACCTCCTAATAGTAAGATTCCCATGAGTCATGGTTCACTCAAATGCTTCAACCATAAATGGTACTTGAGCAATCCAAATGTTAGTAACAATATTGTAAAAGGGAAATGAAGTACAATATTGTTAATAGGGAAACTAAATAATGAATTGTAAGTAAATATCCTAGTAGAGTTAAGGGACCTTGATAATTTATCAATAACAAGGGGGAATGACAGATTCTATTGAGTAGAGCCATTAAAGAGTGAATTACTTCACTTTGTGCCCCAATTGTGAGGTTATTTGGAAGATGCAAGTCTCAATGTGAGGATTGAGGCATCAAATGAGAGTGCACAAAATGGGAAAAAGAGTGAAAGGGTGAGGGTTCATGTAATAAAATCTTGAGATTTAGTTAGCAAGGTCAATATCATTTAATCAACAATCTTTCTCGAATAGGAGAGATCTACCATCACTTACAATAAAGTCAATACAAGGGTAAAACAAAGGAAGAATGAAAATAATGAATCTAGAGGGGCTTCTCAGAGTAGCCCTAATGTTAGGAACTAGGACTCTAACCCTCTTAGTGATCCCAAACTTGCTATTGCTAACTTGGACTCAAAAAGTCCTTTCCTCATATAAAAGACCTTCACAACCACATCATACATAATGTCATATATCTAAGCTTCATTTTTCATATACCAACTTCACCCTTGTTGTTAGGCCTTTGCACCACTGCCCAATTGATAAGATTAATATCACTCTCTTTATCCTTGCCTTTCCAAAACAAACATTTGAACTTCTTTTTAATGAAAATGGCTACTTTGATTGGAATCATGCATAGTGAGAGATAGTAAGTAGGCAATGATTCACCTAACATTTATTTACCAAGCGGCAGGTTTGATAGAAAGGAACCTAATTTTTAATATGTCTGGTCCTACATGAAATTGAAAAGCTACACTAGACAATAAAGAATCAACATGATGCTTTTTATTAGTACTAAAGGCTCAAGAACAAGCAACTCTTAAGTGATCCTATTAGTATAGTAAAAGTGAAAGTTGTTGCCCAGTACACTTGACAAAAAATGATACTTCTACCCAGCCATTCTTCTCATTAATAAAGCCATCATAAGATCGTAGAAGTTATCACGCATTGGATTACCCTCGAGATGTAACCCATAGTAAATTATTGTTCAAGAGCTAATTGAATATCTAATTTTGTCAACCAACCTCTTAACTAGTATCTTCTCACATTAATGCCAACCGACATGTTCTTTGTCATGATGACTTGGAGAGCAAAAGAATAACTCTAATATTTTAATAACACGTTTGCCTCCTCCATGTTTATTTCTTCACCCTCAAGCAAAAACATGTTGTTTGCAATTTACTGGTGAGAAACCTCCACCTTATGACATCTTACACGAAAATCCTTTATCATGAATTTGAGCATGCCTTTTTCAACATTCTATTTAAAACCACCTGCTGTGATGAATAAAAATGGAGATAAGGGGTGATTTGCTTGCCCTAACCCTTTGCTAGTAGTGAATTTTTTGGATGATACATCACTGATGAGACACCCTTTGAAGGCATAAAAATATGCACTTCCCCTACACCAATGCAAAGTTTCTCATCTTCATCAGAAAATCAAAGAAACCTCAAACAATAAAATTATAAGCTTTTGCTAAATCCACTCCTTAAAATCATGCCTTGCAATTTTAAATTTTGCCATCCTCCATAACTTCATTAGTAATTGGTTCAATGTCAAGAATTTGCTATCAAGTATAGAAGCAAACTGATTTCCCCTACCATCTTATGAACTTTACATGATCAAAGACATAATACCTTCAAAAGGATTTGCAGGGTCTAGTAACCAAACTCATTCCTTTGAAATCACTAGAGAGCCATGAGTCTTTTTTTTTTGGGATTAAGCAAATGAAGGTTTCATTTATATTTGCACTAATGATCCCTTTAAGTATGAAATTCGTTCAAGACTTCCATTATATCACTTTTATAAATTCCAAGGTCTTTAGAAAATAAGTTCAAAGAAAACTTGTTAGAGCTTTGAGCCTCATTTCTGTTGCAAGTCATCACTACCTTGTGGACTTCATCTTCCTCAAATTACTTTTGTAGCTATCGAGTCATGGTTAGATTTTCAATTGAGCACCAATAAACGCCACCAATCTCCAAATGCATAATCGTTCTTCTATTTGTAAACAATTGAGAAGTAAGAAATCAACTACTCGATAAAATAATCATCCTCAACCATTGCAACTTTAAACCACTTTAAAGTTCCTTGAATTTTTTCTATTTATAATTTTGTGGATTTGGAATTAGCATTAATTTTACTCTCCAAATCAAATTTATCACTTTAGCTTAGCATCCACTCTAATTCCTTCAACCATAAGAAAGCCTAGCAATTGAACCATGGAATGGAGCACACTCAATGCTGACCACAAAAGGTTCAAGAGCCTCATTTGGACTAAGCTCACACTTTGGTAGAGGATGCCAAAAGAGCTAAGAGTGTGTAGAAAATCAAGTTGGCTCTACTCTACAACTCCAGCCTAACCACCAAGCCGAGAATATTAGGGCTTGAGGGATCTTAGTGACCCCGTCTAAGCTGTCACTCTCAAGGTGAAGAGTTGAACAACTAGACTCGACAATAATAATTTTGCAATGGGCTGCAAGCTCAAACTCTGTCTTAGGCTAACTCCCCAAAGAACGAGCCAGGACTTCATTAATAAATTTTTGTAGAAAACCTAAAACAAAAGAAGAGGAGATAAAAGGAAAATTACCAAGCTTTAAAAAACCAAAAAGAAAGGAAAACGAATACGAAAAAAAAACCAAGTTAGGAAATGTGAAAACTCGTGCCTTGGGATTAGGTGAATAATGATTGAATGGAGGTTGTTTTTATAGGAGAAAGTTGCCCCATCTAAGCCATTCCATCCTTAAGCTCGCACCTTGGATAGTTAATGGGCAGTCATGTAACTATCAAGTGATGCCTCATTTGATAAATCTCAAAGTTGATCAAGGGCTATTGAATGGCCTTGGTCACAAATCCCAAGAAATAACAACGAGCAAATAAGCCTACATATTGTTGGAGACGAGAAGATAGGCTTGGGGATTGAATGTTACATCATCTGTTTGGCCGCCCACATAAAGGTTAAGCCGAGCAAACATAAAATTAGCCACGGTTTGAGCATAGTAGGTGTCATATGTAAACTCGAAAAACTCATACCATCATCTTGGTCAAATGATGTACGAGTTGAGTTGATCAAAGCTAAGTCATGGACATCCAAGCTAAGTAGAGGGCTAAGTAAGTTAGTCCTTGGACGTAGAATTCGAAGACAGTCATGCCAGATTTATTGGGTTTGACCGAAAGGAACATTTAGTCGAGTGGAGTTGACTCCGCTAAGGGCATCTTCAACGCCTGAGCGGGCATTGAGCGCCAGCTCAGGCGTTGAAGATGCCACATAATAAAAAAAATTAAAAAAAATAAAAAACAAAAGAAATGGGCGTTGAGCGCTCGGAACTGTCCAAGCGCTCAACGCCCAGGGGGGTAGGTAGCGCTGAGGTGGCGCTCCATTGAGGCCATTGAGCGCCACCTCAGCACTACCAACCCCCGTTGGAGTTGCCCTAAGGCTGAGCACACGAAACAAAATTCAAAAAATTGCATGACGTTAGCTCACCATATAAAGTAGTGGTTTAAACCTTAGGCAAACTTGAGCTAGCCTTTAATATGATTAGACATCGTGAGCTTGATTGGAGACGAGCCTACTAACTAGGCCGAGCTCACTATCGGACAAGGAAATCCTTAATTACTCTATAATCTTCACCTAAAAGTCCACAGATTATCCCTAAACAGAAAGTACAAGTGATTCTTCATAGTTTCTCAGATAATTAAGGATGGCCTAAAATCTCCCGTATCAAGAATTTTCCTTATCCAACACACCCATCAAGTCTATATGTACCAACCATAATTGTAAACAAAGGCATCTTAGTATAATTTCTACAAACATAGTGTATTCGAGATTTCTCATTGCTAAGGAGTTTTTCTTAATCTTTTCTTCGGATTCTCTTTGTTATTTTTCATCTCTGTCATATCTGTTAAGTTTCATAGTTGGTTAATTTTCTTTACCAACATTCTTAAAGAAACAAAATGAGTGCTACATTTTTATAAAGTGTTTTTATTTACAGGAGGGTCTAAATTGATCATCAATTATAGTCATTAGATGGAGAGATACACATTTCAAAATTTATATTACCCATTTATCTAATATTTCTGAGTGTTATATTTGTATAAAATATTTATTTATATTTATTTGTTAATTGCGAAAAAAAAAAAAAAAAGCTTACAAGCTGTGGGCCTACACTTGAATGGGCCAAAACTGCTATGGTGCAGTGGGCAGCTGAAACTCACATAATTAGATCCCAACATTTTCTTTCTTTTAAACAATATTTATGGAAGTGAAAAAGATGAAAGTACAGGGTTAAAATTAAACAGCACCAGAAGTGCCATGGAATATATAGAAAACAAAGGAAAAGGAGCAAGTCAGCTGCAGTGAATTTTTAACATAGTGTTATAAAGATCTATCTCTAATTTAGAGTGATTCAACAAGATTAGCGAATTATCAGATGTTAAACTACTAAACATATTCTTTCATATCTACCTGAAAATCTTTGTTGATGAGCATTCCGAGGGAGCAAAATATGGTGGCAAACAGATTGATAACGAGTTGGAATTGCATCACCGTGATATAATTGATAGGCTTACTG
>JAJIYU010019835.1:0-10632 GCA_030144865.1 Tinospora cordifolia | reverse complement strand
TCCTCAAGCGACTTCTTTTAAGGTAAATTTTCTTTTCAAAATCTTCAAACATTCTTTACTTGCATATATTTCTTGCTTGTAACATTGGATATCCTTAACTCAAGATATTGATCTAGCAAACCCTTAGGGATTCTGTACTTCTGTGGGAATCAAATTATTAGTTTCATGGCTGGCAAGTTGCTACAATACAAGAACCTAGAGTTGGAATATTCCATATTAGGCATGCAATTATCTAGTAGTTAAATAAACAAATTTTGGTGGAATCAAATCAGGAATCAATTATCTGATACTGCTTAACATGGGTTTCCTTATAAAAAAATGTAGTAGCTATTATTATTTTTGCTTTCAAAGAAGAAGTTATAAATTGTTTATGCTTCATAATATCTATCTACTTCAATAATGCATCTACAGGTAGAAACCGGTCTTGTTATTTTTATTGATTCAAAATTCCATATGATTTGAGAATACTCTAAATTTTTGCGAAAGTAGCCATAGCATTTAGTGGTCCATAGCTCAAAAGCTTGGGGAAAGATTTCGTATGTGAAGGAAATGAATAAAGAGGAACAAGCAAACTCATAAATTGCATGCATGGATATCTTGATGTTCATGGGTTTCTAGAGTGGTAGTAGGAATGAGGTAATTCTATATTTCGTGAAGATTGAGTTGCAAACTAACATTTGGATGCTGTAATAATTTCAATTTGGATGATGATAATGCATTTTCCTCTTTTCTGTCAATTGTAACTTGCTCCGTCAATCCATCATTCCCCTCACCCTCTTCTTTATCTATCTGCTCCACATCTTCATCACTTTCTTTATCAGAATTCTTTCCTATTTGTGCAATGATATTGCCAAGTAACCTTGCTCAGAAAAGAGCAAAGGTCAGGCAATTTTCTACTCTTCTAGCAGCAGCGGGTTTTGCTTTGCATGAGGCAGAGCTGGTGTTGTCTGAAAGGATGAATGACGTAATGGTTTCAGCTGAAGTAAGGTACAGGGATGGAGAGATCATGTCTCGGGGTTATAGCAGATTATATGTGGATAATGAACTTAAAAGTTTGGAGAATACAGAAGGAATATGTCATATAATGTCTCAAGGATTTTAAAGGGCCCAAAAAGAGGAATGTTATTGAAAAAGGCAGCAGCAAAAAGCAGAAATAGAAATTCATTAGATGAAGATCATGCCTGGAATGTGCAGGGTTGTGATGTCAGTAAGAACTGATGCATGATTAAAGTGGTGATGTGGAAAACAAATTATGATATGGAGATTATGTAGGAACCAAGATAGAGAAGGTTGGTCAAGGACTAATTGGACGGTTGTGAAGAGGACAGCACAAGGTTGGGCTATCTTACCTTCTGTGGGGGCTTCTGGAGAAATTCTATAATGTGGGACTCAAGGGTGGTGGATGTAGCCAATTGTCACATTGGGAAATTTTTTGTTATAGCTTAGATGAGGGATAACAAGAATAAGTAGTGGCGGCTGAGAAGAGTTTACAAGCCTTTATCTCCTACTTGGAGAGATTGTTTTGGGAAGGAACTTGCTGATTCATTGGTGATTTGAAGAAGTTATAGTTTGTATGATGGGATGGAAGAAAATGGGGATTGATCGGTGGAATTTGATGCTTTTAGGAAGGCTTCTGAGTTAGATCTTGAGCTATCTTTAATGGAGGATATGATGGCTTTGCAAAAGGCTAAAATAAAATGGTTAGGAAGGGAATGCCAACATTAGTTTCTTCCATAAAACACTTAATGCGTGTAGGAGTGGGAGTTGTGTTACATCAATTGAGAGAATGATGGGGTGAACATTTCTGGTGCAGACAGGGTGTTGGGGCCAATTGTGGACTACTTTAAGGTGTATTGATCTAATGACATATATAAGTGGGTAATAGAAGGATCAGAGCGGGCTGGTTTCTCAAAGAATTTCTTGAACTTTCATTCTGAAAGGATGAGATAAAGGGTTATTTGTTGTGATCATTCTGAGGCACTGGGACTAGATGGGTTTACCTTGTCAAATTTTCCAGAAATCATTGGATGTGATGAAGGATGATCATGAAGGCGGTTGATGAATTTGATGCGACTGGATATTGCATAAGACGGTGAACAAGACGGTGAACAAGACACCGTCTATGAGACTTAGAAAGATATTGCATAAGACGGTGAACAAGACACAAGCAGCCTTTATACGAGGGAGGCAAAATCTAGATGCAATGCTTGTGGTGGATGAAGCGATTGAGGATTATCAAGATGGCAACAAAGCAAGTCTGATATTTAAGGTTGATTTCGCCAAAGCATATGAAGTGGTGGATAGGATTTTTCTCAAGTGTGTGATGAAGAAGAAAAGGTTTGGTGAAAGTAGATCCAATGGGTAACGGGATGTGTGATCTCAGCTACTTATTTGATGTTTATAAATGGTGGACCAAGAGGAAAATTTGTAGCTAGCAAAGGCCTTTGTCCAGGAGACCATTTGTCTCTCTTCTCGTTCACTTTGGTGGGTCATGTGCTTGCGTGAATGGTGAAGAGAGCTCAAAACCATGATTCGATTAAGGTTTCTATGGTGGGAATGACAAGATGGAGGTGCCTTACTACATTATGCAAGTGACACTGTTCAAGCTGCCGGTAGAGAAGAACATAGTACTTTGAACAACCTACACTTTTTGGTGAGTTCTCAGGGGTAGAAGTTAACATGAAGAGATGTTAAATGGCCCAACTAACTATGGAAGAAGATATGATCCTATCCGTGGCTAATGATGCATGACGTGCAATACGTATATAACCAATGCGATGGCTAGGTTGCCTTTGGGGGATAGTCCTAAGTCAAGAGAGTTTTAGGACCCAGTGATGCGAACTATTTCTAGGTGGCTGCAGAGATTAAAGCATTCATTCTGCTCAAAGGATGGGAAATTGGCCTTAATAAAGGTTGTTTAAGATGCAATTCCGGCCTTCTTTCCATCTTTATTTAAAGTACCGAAAGGGAGTAGCCATAGTATCGGAGAAGAGGATGAATTGTTCTTTTGGGGAGGAATAGGTTAGGTTGTCCCAAAATTTAATTAAATGAGAAATTGTTTAAAAATCTGTTGACCAGGTAGGTCTTGCCATTGGGTGTATCATGGAATGGAATAGGGCATTCTTTGGAAATGGCTATTGAGATTCTTACACAGCTGAGGGTCGCTTTGGGCTAGGGTAGTTGCATGTGGGCTTGGCCCAGATTTCTATGTGGAGGGGGCATAGTCAGCAGGGGAGGAAGGTTCTGTTACAGAGAGAACGTAAAAGTTCATGATGTCTCTGGGGAATGAAAATTTTCTTACATATGCCTTGTCATCAATGATGGAAGAAACTTTTCATCTCTTGGACTACAGATAGATTGGCATTTGGCATTTTCTTTTCAGGGATTATATAGACTTTATACCCTTCACAATAAACATATTTGAAACCTCACCCTCCCTTCTCATGGTGTGACATGAAACTCACACTTTCCTAGGGCTTTTACTCTTAGAGAGCAACTTGAAACACCAAATCTTTTACGATTTTAGAACAAATTCGCCTCTAACATAGAATAGACCAGATAAGTTTAGCTTGTCCCTCAAGAAAAATGGAAAATTTTCATGCTAATCACTTGAGGCCAATCCCACTTGCACCTTTTCCCAACCCACCTAGCAGCAAATTTTTGAAAAATACATGATTCATCTAAAGTAGAAATATTGAGCTGGCTCCTAGCCCTTAGGAGAATCAATACCATGGATATGCTTCAAAGACGTTTTCCACAGAAAATATCTTTCCCCACATTATTGTATTCCTTATTTTCTAGTGCAGGAAAAACTAGACCATATGTTTCTTCATTATTCAATGGCAAGATATGCGAGACAAGTGGAGGCTCTTCTATGGGGATAGGTTTACTCCTCCAGTGCCTATTAAGGATTGCCTACGCCCAAAGAGGTATATCACCACATCTCTTCTTAGGAAGGTGACTAATGTGGGTTTTTAAACAAACCTTGTGGCAAATATGGCTTGAATGTAATAGAAGAATCTTCAATGAGTCATAGAAAGATAGAGCTAACTATGGGAGATTTCAGACTGTGGCAAGTTCTTGGGTGTTCGCATTGGGTCTACTTATGGGGCCCTCTTTTATGGTACTTTTGTATGGGCCAGTTTCTGCCAAGGAATGTAGGAGTTCTATGATCAATGTGGCATTCCAATACTCTGTTGGCTGGATTAAGTAGCTGCCATTAACGGAATGAATAAATTTTTGTTTCCTCTCAAAAAAGGAAAAAAGTTGCAAACTAACATTGCTCGATGCAACAGGTTCATATTTTTCCGAGCTGTTGTTGCACTCTATGCACCCACATTCAACAAGAAGGAATTTTTCCCTGAATGCTTGCCTTGCCTTCCTGACTCCGTCCTTCCTACGGCAGTTGCCTCCCAAACCGCAATTCTGCAAATAGCCGCCATTTTTGGTGTAACCAAACATTTTATCTTCTCTGATGGAATTACTCTGCCCGAGACAGAAGATTATGGGAAGGATTCTGCTGCACCATGAGTATTCAGACACTTGTGAGGCACGTTGTCTGGCTGTAAATAGATACTCAATTCTCTAAGCCCAAAACAGGTTGGAGGTGAATGAGACGTTTTTCCTTTTGCCTTTTGGCGTGTAAATCACAGTTCAAATCTTTCTTTCTTTTTCCTTTTTACTTGAATATGTGTTTTCATTTTGTTGAGCATAGCACGTAGGATCGAAGCTGTGCTACAGAAGCCTGAAACAAAGATGCAGGTCACGAGCCTTGTACACAGCTACATTTAGCTTAGCGGTTAGCAGGCAGAAATTCTTGTACCATTAATTTTCTTTAAATGGCTGCGAGAAAAGACTTGCTGCATGCCATTTTCCAGACGCTAAGCAATTTGAAAAGTTCGTCATTTGTGTAACTGCTACCATACGAGCCAATTTACGTAGGGTCTTTTGTTCTTTTTTTTTTTTTTGGTTTTTTGTTAATCTGCTCGCAATGTTACATGAACTCAGCAAGGTCATAGTAATTCTATCATTCTCATGTTGGGCTTGCTTTAGATTTTAAATAAGGGCATAACAGATTTTTATATAAAAAAGTAATAAATATTATAAAAAGATCGTGTATATGAAAAATATACAATTAAAAAAACTTAAATAATCAGTTGTAGCAAGAGATAACATTTCGAAATTGAAGCAATGATATATTTAACGCTAGTATTTATGTGTTTTTGTGTAAAATAGAAATTATAAAGAGATTGAGAATTCTCTTTTTATTATTTTCATTGCATTTCATTTGTCCAGCAAAAAAAAAAAAAGATTGTGTTATCAGTTTTTTGTTGAATATACAAATTCAAAATCCTTCAGTCAAATAGTTGCAGAAAAAGCGGCAATATAGAAGAAAATAATTGCCAAAAAAAAAAAAAACCAGTAAATGGGGTTAAATCATAGTTATAAATATGATTATTCTTCTAAAAATTTATGTAATCTCTTTTGAAAATTGATGTGTCTTTGAAATTACGAATATATACAGTGCATTGAAGATGTACGATAAAATGGCTCGTAAAGAGTTTATGAGATAATTGCAATTTTAATATATAAAATAAATATATATCAGTAGTATATGATTCTTATACTACTTATGTACAATTACTGTGATATATAAAAAACTCAAAGTTTTATTTATCTTACAAGTAATGACTTACAAACTTATAAAAAACTCAATTACTGTGATGACTTACAAATATTAATTGATATTATGCCTATTTTAATTTAAGACAATGAAGTATGAGTTGATAAAACAAAATATAAAAATCTCAAAGTGGATGTCGTGCTAATTTTGAAATTATATATTTTATCTTGGTGATCAATGGTAATATGAAACTATATATGTATACTAATGATATATAATATTTTAATGGTACATAACATGTACACGTAGTATATAACTTTACCAAAAATTTATGCAACTCGCTTTTCATTTACAACTTATTCAATTTCTATGAGGCATTTTATCATACAATTTCAATGCGTAATATGTATTCATAATTATAACAGCTTGTTATTGTTGTAGCTCATACAATCTTTATACAATAAACCAAAAAAAGTTCAATCTTCCATCTTCTAAACAATAATTCAGTAAAAGTAAATACCCCAAAATTTTTGAGTCAATAATTACTCAAGATGACTATGATTAAGTATTAAATAACTTTGGTCAACAAAAATTGACTATTATCAAGAATTAAACCACTCAATTAGTCTAACACGGAAACGATAAACTTCAAAAAATTATTTCGAAGGTAAAATGATCAAATTAGACAACGTGCTTCATGTCAAAATGTTCAGGATGCCGAGAAGACTTTAAAAAAGGTAGTAGTAATAATAATAATAATAATAATAATAATAATAATAATAATAATAATAATAATAATAATAATAATAATAAAATGACAAATAATATAAAAATGATAATTAAATAATTAAATATTTTAACAATGTCATGAGTAGAAAAGTTGATTATTTTAATTGATTAACATAAATAATTAAACTTTATCTTTAATAATGATAGTATTTTTTAACCATCACCACTATTATATGTAATTAATTAAAAATGTGTTATTTTCAATTAATTAAAGATGACTTTAAACTACATGAATAATATTTTTTGACTATTACCACTATTATCTTTAATTAATTAAAGATTATAGTGCCATCTTTATTAATTGAAAATGACTTTAAAGTACATGAATAATATTCTTTAAACCACCACCATTAATATTTACAATTGCTTGTAAACAAACATGCATGACTCTCTTTACATCTCTAGTATTCTAACATAGCTTCTACCATATCCTAAAATGATCAAAGCTCTATTATAAATAAAACGTCTTTCCCCTCATTCTCCCCACAACAAATTTAAGCATTTGAAGTATGCTTGAGAGGTAAGGAAGAAGAGGAGAGTTTGGAGGGAAGAGTAGCTAAAGTTGAAGTATAAGTTTTCTTCTTAGTCTCTTTAAAATTCTATTTTTATTTCTTTTATTTCATGCAAAATTTTAGTTATGCTATGACCTACAAAGATCACATCATTTTTGATAAGTTTTTGAAGACTATAGAATGCCCAAAAGGTCCAAACCCTTCACCATCAAAGAGTGGTTGGAATAAGCTTTTCAACACCTTTGAAACCACAAAATTCTGACAATTGTAGCCTTTGAACCAAGGTTGAAATTATCACCCAACATTAATTACAAAATAGTAACTTTCATGCCATATTTGGAATGGTATAGGCATGATCCAAAGAAACCGCCACTACCATGTCGAACCTTGTCAAGTATACTATAAATTAGATTCAAGAATGACCCAAATCAGACACTCGAAGCCCCCAAACCGACCTTTCAAAAAATTGTTGTGCCAAAACAAGACAGATTCGCAAACTATGGGTTCATGTGTCTTTCTATTCAAACATGTGCTTGGCTGAGGAAAATAGTCATTGCCACAACATTCTTCGTCGTGAGCACAATAAGATAGATCCAAGAATCGCAAACTATGGGTTCATTTGTGTTTCTATTCAAACATGTGCTTGGCTAAGGAAAACAGTCATTGCCACAACATTCTTCATCGTGAGCACAATAAAATAGGTCTAAGAATCGCATAAAACGGAGTCCTAAAACTTAAGTTATGGCTTTTTGAAGTTCAGTATACTATAGAAATAATTTGTAAACTGGACCTTAAATATCCCATATCAAAGTTCATGGGCTATTTTAAACTCCAGATCACTTTAGAGTTCATTTTGAATCCGAAGCCAAGTTTAAGAGCTAAATTGAATGCCAACTAAGACTTGAATTTTTTATAAGAATCTTGGAGGACCGACACCACCACGAGCATCAAACAACATGAAGAACATGTAAATCGAGGTGGAGATAATTTTCAACTCATACTTTTTAACGTATGTGCTTGCATATTGTATATAAAATGGCTTAGGTAGTAGCAGAATGCACCCTTCATTGATCGTATGATTAAATGTTTATATTTGCATTGATTATGTGAATTATGAGAATATCATTTGAATGTATGTTGTTTACTATGATTATATACACGTGATCATGATATATTTATAAAGTGTACATGATGTTGTTCATGCATGGAATGATATGCACATAAATTTACTAGATAGTATAATCTATGAGAATGTGCCATTATAAAATTTAAGCATGAAAAATATATGATTAAATGAATATTGCATATTATACTCATGCATGAGGGTAGGAAGGATCTATCTTTTAGAGAATTTAATATGCATGAATATTTAGTGACCAAATATAAAATCACTTTTAACAAGATAATAACACACTTGGAGAGGTTGATTGGCCTAATGACAATCTACGATGGTTCTCGCATTAATGTTTTGATTAAGAGACGGGTGTGTGATCACACTTAAGAAACTTGATTGTGCCTCGCGTATCTTTATAATCTGCGGATTGTTGGACATATGGACGCATAACCTGGATGCCAATGACGTTCCTGTTGGATTCACTTGGCTAGAAGTATAAGCATCACCTCAGGGTTGACCAACCTATCTTGATCGACCGAAAACAATCTATTATTCGTATCACCTAATGTATAAAAGTGATTGATTGTATGATGTGTTTACTATATTGTTAGATTGTTTGTAAATTGAAATGATCCATTGGGCTCATAGAGCTTATCCCCTCTCACTTTTCAAATGCAAGAAACAGGGTACAACTGAGGGAGTTGGGTTAGAACTTACTATCTCTTTTTTCATGATTTTTGAGCCTGATGATGTTACTTAAACACTAGTATATATAAGAGCATGAATGTAATGATTAAAAGCCATTTGATTAATGAATGAACCCTAATGTGGGGTACTTTTGACATACCATTACTATATTATGCTTTTGTTATTAGTGTTAATGGTGCTGTGAAAACTAGTTTTAAAATTAATAAACTATTAGGATAAAGAAATGACTTAGATAAAAATAGCACCCTAGAATAAGAAGAAAATTGTTTTAACAGTTTTGAGAAAGATATTACAAGTTTAAGTTGATAGTGGGTACGCTTTGCCCTAGGTAAAGTTAAACATTGAATGAGAGGTAGGTTATTCTACTCTAAAAAGACATAGTTTTTTTAAGTAGACTCAGTCTGGCTACCTTGACTGAGGTTGTTCCACCAGCTTGAATAAGTAATCAAAGACAAGGAATACGTTTTCAAATAAATCAACTATTTTTTTAATATATTAACTCAAAAATGTTTTTCACTCTCATATGAACATATATGTATAAGAAAATGATTTTAAATGATTTTTTTGAATAATTTTGTGAGTTTAAGATGAAATACAAAATTAAGACACAAACCAAAAATGGAGTGTTACAGAAAGCAATTAAATCAAATCATCAATCAACAAAACTCTTTTATATAAATAGAATCCATACAAAACCTAACAAACTTCATTTTTATTTTCAAATCCTCAATTCTAGTCAATCAATGAATATACTCGTCATAGAAACCCTTGCAAACTTATTACAGATCATTAAAATAAAAAAAAACTTGAACAAAACAAAAATTAAAAGAAATATTGCTAAAGCCAAATTTGATAAAATCTAAAAAATGGTTTTAGAACGTGAAATCAGTTGTAGTTTAATTGACATTCATATTCAAGGCTTCACCAGCACTCTTCTTCTTCTTCGTCATTTTCTTTTTCTTGTGAATAGAAAAATTGATAAAAGTGTAAATATTTTTTAAAAATTGATATAACCGAAAAGTTAAAAAATGAAACAAATATTTTTTACTATAACTTTTTAAAAATAATAATTTCTATAATTTTCTCTTTAAATAAAGCTTGATCAGGCTCTCGGTGTTTTCTCTCCCAATCTAATCTCAGTGAAAATTTTACTTAAGCCCAACTTAGGAATTTTTGGGAAACAATCATATGGGGTTGCTAAAATGAGCGTGCTACTTTTACCTTTATTTTTGTGCTATTAGAAGAAGGTTTGATTGTTTCTTGTAAGTTAGATGTTGGTTTAACCCTTAATAAGAATTAAGGAAGCATATTTATGTGAATGATCACATAATTAGGAAAAGGCCTTAATTTGTCTTTTGTTATAAAATAAATGAAAAACTACTAGAAGATCAATAAAATAAGAAGAGAACTAGAGAGAATAGAAATAGGGACGAGAGTTTTTCATTCTCTTAAGAATAGGTTGAAGTTCAACCTTGGTACAAACTTTACAATGTAAACACCCCTTTATATAAATTTTAGAAATGAGGGGTTACATCAATCATAATTATAATATTTAAATAATTCATTAATTTGGACATAAGGGTTACAAAATCTTAAATATTAAGGGGTTACAATATATTAAATAGAAGGGGTTATAAAAACATTCAAGATCATTATTTATAACACTCCCCCTTTGAATGCATTTTATATGAGAATATGTCTCATTAAAACCTTATTAGATAAAACCCAATGGGAAAAAAATCTAGAAGGAAAAAGAGTACATATTCTTTTAGAGTTTATACTATTGTTAGGACTGCCTCATTAAAAACCTTGCAAGGAAAACCCAGTGGGATAAAACCTTAGCTAAGGAAAAAAGAGTACAGTGCACTAATCAATAACTCCTTTTT
>JAJIYU010019834.1:0-10629 GCA_030144865.1 Tinospora cordifolia | reverse complement strand
GTGTTGAAATACCTCGGGATAGGATTTCAACTATTGACGCAAAAACTCATAGTTTAAATAATTCATGATTAAAACAAAGGATCATAAATTATGCAGAGGCATTGACTATCCTAGACACATTTCTAAATAGATTTCTTAATATTAAATATTGCGTTTGATTAGAAAAGTTTCTAGTTTACAATTTAATTCAATTCCATCAGTTAGAGTCTTGATAAAACATTAATCAATAGTAAATTGAGATTTGAAATCACAAATCAACCCTTTTTACCTGAAGATGATACGTGGTTTTACGGGTTTATACTTGAGCGAAACTGTATATTTGTAGGTTTGGCAACAGTCTTGCATACCCACCTTGAATAGAGACCATGCTTGCCATGTAACTTTTCGAACTTTAGCAGATTTAACAGTTTCATGAAGATGCCAGTCAGTTGTTTGAAATAACTACAACCTTCTTCTATAACAATTCTCAAAAGGAGTAACGACAAATATCGATGTGCTTAGCATTGGTGTGTTGGATTGGATTTTTGGAGATATTATTAATGGCACTCTTGTTGTCACAATAAAATGTTAATTCTTGTTGAGCAATTCCATAGTCAGCAAATATTTTTTTCATCCATACAAGTTATGCAAAACAACTTTCGATTGTAATGTACTCTACCTTTGTTATAGAAAGAGAGATTTTGGTTTGTTTCTTGTTGTACGAAGAAACTAAGCTGGCTCCCATGTAAAAATAACGTAGTGCTGCTGTGATGATTGACATTCCTTACCAATAAGCATCACTATACTCGTGCAAGACATTGCTTAAATCTGAGGAGAATCATATACCATAATTAGTTGTACCACTAACATAGCGGATACTTCATTTCATTGCTACTAAATGAGACTCTTTGGAAGCAACCTAACGTAGGGCACATATTCCCACACTAGACACTACAACAAATATCAGGTTGATTCACAGTAAGTAGAGTAAGCTACTGATCATGCTTCTATAAAAGTGTTGATCAACAAGTACACTAGTGTCATCCTTTGAAATCTTTGAAACTCATGATCATAGGAGTTTGCATATGCCGTGCATTTTCAAAGTCAACTCTCTCACAAGACTATAGACATACTTTGTTTAAGATATGAAGATTTTATTCCTCTCTTCTTGACGTGTAAGCCCAAAAAGTTGTTTTAACTCTCCAACTATACTCATTTTGAGTTCTTTGGTTATCAATTCAACAAATTCTAATGCCTATTTACTTGAAGTGGAAACTATATATGATGGCATCTACATTAATCTAAGCAATGACTATACGATCTCGACAATTTTGAGAAAAAGTACCTTGTCAATATTTTCTCATTGATAGGCTTTATTCATCAAGCAGGAAGAGAAGTGCTCATACCATGCCTTGGTGCTTGTTTTAGACCATAGAAACCTTTTCTTAGTTGGTACACATGATTATAATAACTGGGGCTCTCTAAAGCCCTCAATTGCTTGAGATACACCTCTTCATTTAGGTAGTAACCATTCAGGAAAGCAATCTTTACATCCATCTATTTCATCAGAATCCACTTCAGTCTACTTGTGTATACCCTTGAGCAAACTGACATGTGTTGTTTGTAGTGATATTCCCATATTCATCTGTTTTGTTTTTGAACATTCATTTCATACCAATAACATCTTTGTTGAGGAACAAGTTCCCATACATTATTTCATTCAAAGCTTCTTGCATAGCAATGATCCAAAACTCATCTTGAATGGCTAGATTACATTTTTTTTTTTTTTTTTTGGGTTCAATCATGGTTATGTAGCAAGCATAACAAACCATTTCTTTTTTTTTTTTTTTAATACTCTAAGGTTCATGAATTGATTCTGCAATATTGACATGATCTTCTTCATCGCTCTTTAATACCACTTGAAAGAAAGAAATGCAAAAGCTGTTTACAAAATTTGACACACTATCATACTCTACGGGCCAATGCCCAAGTGTGAGGTTCCACTATCAATAATAACATCTGTATAATCAAATTTAGAGTTACACACTTCTAGGTGCTTGATGCCTCTAAAATTGTAAAGCACTCCAATGAAACACCAATCAGATCTCCTTGTTACAATTCACTTAAATCAAACTCCCCTCGCC
Source organism: Tinospora cordifolia (assembly GCA_030144865.1). NCBI lineage: Eukaryota > Viridiplantae > Streptophyta > Magnoliopsida > Ranunculales > Menispermaceae > Tinospora > Tinospora cordifolia. The sequence continues at coordinate 8,506 of JAJIYU010019834.1, read as the reverse complement.
TACAGCCCCGTCGATACAAACTGACTCAACACTATAGGAACACAAGAGATAGATCAACTAAAAATAAAGCACATAAACTCCTATCTAGAGTTTCTTCAATATTGACACATATATGCTATCAGAAGAGGTTAATCCATGGGTGAAGAAGACTTGTCATAAATGTAAACTTCACAGATAAGTTTTTTTTTTTTTTTTTTTTTAAATTTAGACATGCAGATGCCATTAAATCATACAGTAAAAGTTGAAAATAGTGAGTCACAATTCATGTCTCCAACTGACGCCTAGAATTAAGACTCTTGATAATGATAAAACACTTCAAATTTATATCTTGTCAATAACCCATACAAGATGACATCCCTAGAGTTTTGATAACATTAAACTCAACAACCAGACTCACCAAAAGATGATAAATTGAGAAAAGCCATAAGTAGTTCAAACTAAATTTTGGTTATCTTGTAAATATTTATCAAGTGTAACTGGCCTAATGTTATAAAATTGGAGTAAATGCCTAGTGTAAGGGTACCGTGATCCATGGCTGAGTCTAGTTGTAGTGTCATTGTTTTGGTGATGGCAAGATGCCTCATGAGTTGTTTGTTTATGTTTTGCATATGATATTATCCTCAAAAAAGTTGTCTCCTTTCAAAAGTAATGTCGAAGTGCATGTTCATGGAGTATATATCTAATGGTAATATGAAGGTCGAAGGAAATTTGGAAAATAGCTTCAGTAGCAACATTTTGGTTCATGAAGATGGAAAGAAACCAAAGTGATACTTATTGGCCATAGTTTAAACATCTTTGGCATTTGGAAGAGGTGAAAGGATTGGCTACAGGTTAGATGGAATGTACAAAATAACACTAGGACCACCTCGCCTCCGAGTGATTTAGGAGTTTGGGAAAAAAATACTTATAGTTGGCTTTCCAACAAGTTAAGAGGAGAAAGTGTTAATCTGGTACCATATGATTGATAGTAATGATAGTAGTAAAATGTTCACCCATATGATCGACAATAGTGAGAGAACAAAAAAATGTGTCTTCATCATTAATGATAAAAAAGTAAGACCTTAATCGTCATGGATTTTGATGGCTAAAAAATGCATAACTCCTTCTGAAATAATTGCAGGTTTGACTTTAGGGCACCCCTAGTGGTTTAACCCTTCAATGGTTTGATATTGCCGTTACATTTCAACTCATTAAATTCTTACTCATCAGACTATCTTTCCTAATGGTTATAGTTTATTAAACTATATTGTATGATACCTACGTTCACATCAACCCATTAATTACACTATTTGTGATATTTCATTTATAAAATATATATTTTTTTCATAATAAATATTATTGACATTTAACATATTATATTTTAAATTTATTTATTTTTTAAAAGTATTATTTATTTTTTATAATTCTATATATATATATATATATATATATATATATATATATTTATATTTATATAAGCATCAAAGCGTTTAAAATGCACCAATCGCTCGGTGCATCGAGCGTCAATCAATGACCCCCTTAGTAGGTGGAAAGGAAAAAAAATTAATGTAAAACCATTAATTTAAAAGAGCAGCTAAGAGGACCACATCTGTACTATATACAAACCCCGATTAACATTTGTTTTGAAAATTTCTAGATTACCTTTCATCCCTATTCTCACGTTGAGGATCCTAATTACTTTTTCTTTCTTTTAGTTCTCGCTGTTGCAATTTGTACCACCCAATCCATTAATTTTCTTTTCTTTTTTCTGTTTTTCCTCAAATGAAGGAGGAAGAATGACAAGGAATAAGAAATAGAAAATATAAGCATTTTGAATTAAAAAATTTATTTGTTATTCAATGCTAAAGTAATAATGATTTTTGGTTCTCAGCAGACATGGTAGCATACTTACATTTTCTGATATAATCCAACTCTACTGCTGTGTCTAACAATAAATAGTCCTCAGACTAAGAGTCAACATTCTCCCATGAAAAGACCAGTACATGCATTTTCTCCTTCAGCAGATTGAGGATGAAGAGCCTCCAAAAATGAGAATCGGCAGTGACAAACTTGAAAGATAACAAACCAAAATCTAAAATGGCAGCCATCAAATGCCTAAAACAAAAAACTACCACTTTTACGAAAATTGATAAAGAAATCAAATGAAGGCATTGTGTACAATTTATCAACTAAAGGAAACCATTTAGGCATCATAATAGGATAGAATTTTGAGCTTTAAGTTTGGGTCCCATGGATTGCTCCCACTTTCACTCAAAAAGAGCCAGAGCTAAATTCATTGTTTTTCTTTCTTTCTTTCTTTCTTTCTTTTCTTTTTTCTTTTTCTTTTTTTTTTTTTGGAGAAAAACAACAGACATATTTAATCATTCAAAATATAAAGAATAGAGAACACTAGCAGTGATACATAAAATAACACCCATCAGAAAATTCAACCATCCTTTATATATCTAACCCACATCCATATAATTGTCCCACCCCAACAACCACTAAGAAATTGAGAACCATGCAAATTAAAGGGGAAGTGTAGGTCATTGTATTAGTTGTAAGTTTATCTTTCTCCCTAAGCTTCCATCTGGCCCAAAATGTAGAAAGTAAAGCAATCCTAGAAGATAGGGAATTAAGATACAACAAGAAGAGAGTATCATGCACATTTCAAGACAGTCTAAATATGCGACTGGACAAATGAAACCCTCCACAAGCTCCTACCCACTTTGCACCCGTTAAAACATATGATGCCAAGATTCTTCATCTTCCCAGCATAAAACACAGCAGTATTGGGAACAAAACCAGTTTGGCAGCCTCTCGGAAGCATTTTCCAATATTGATTTTCCAATGAGAAAGAGCTCACCCAAACATTTTAACCTTACTTGAGACATATGCACCACATATATGAAGATAACAAGAACCAGCTGGAATAAGGGATGATAGCACGCATAATTTACATTAACTTATATCAATTTTCCTATGTGTCTAATGTTAAAATGCTTGTAATTGATGATATTTATTTTATTTTATGTTTTATTGATTAGAATGAAGATTTTGTTCAAAGAAAGCTTGAAAGTGAAGTTTTGCCAAGAGTGGAGCAAGTTCACTATTTCAGCCCACTATTGACAAGTGCATAAGGTAAATAGAAGAGTTTTTCGAGTACGGAGGATAAACGTGAATCTGAACAAGGATGAATTTTCCAACAATTTTGTGGCCCAAGTTAATTCTAGTAGACTTTATAGGTTATGTTATCTCTATTTTATGTATTTAGGAGTTTTATTTTTAGAAAAGATTTATTTTTTATAAGGCAAAGTCCTAGCATGAGAAGATTCTAAATACTATCTCTTACTTTTCCTAGTTGGGGACTCCTAGTTATCTAAGGAGATAAAGAAAGACTACTAGTTTTTCTTTTTCTCTTTTATTTTTTGTTTTCTCTGCAACTTTGGAATACCATGGTGTATAACTAAACTCTCTCTTCTAGTTCAAGGATAATCAAAGTGATTTCTTCAAGACTTGTGAATCTAATTAATTTTATTTTCCATTTCTTTATTTCTTTTATTAGTTCTAATATTTAATGGTAAAATAAAAAGGTTCTATGGGATATTCTACTTAAGTTATTTGGATGCATAATCTAATATAAATAAACTGAGCTTGCAAGTTTTTTTTGTCTAAAATTGGCCGTCTCTCGACATAAACGCTATCAATAAATTAAATATTAAAAGCTCGTTTAAGGTTGTTTGTTGATAAAGGAAATACTCAAAGAGCTCCTTTTAATTATTAAGAAATAAAGGGAGATTGATTGTTAGAGCATGTTAGTATCTATAACCAATTTACTAAAGAATGAAGAATATATCTTTGAATCAATAACCAATTTGAAGGAATCCTAACTGAGATTATACCTTAGGCTAGAGATTTTATTCATTATTGAATTTTGACAGCTACATTTTTATTCATTCATTATATTTAGTTGTGAGTAATTTTTAATTTTCAATTTGATTCTAAAAAACTCTTTTTTTATGTGATTAAATTTATAGAGAATTGACTTTATCAATCCCTACAAATTTGGCACTACTCACCATTATTTAAAGTTATTTGTGAAAATAGAGTGGAATTAATTAGTTGCCTTTGACACCCAACAAGGGAAGACACAGCGAGAGAAAAGAGAAAGGACATAACAGACAAAACTTTAGAGGCATCCACACCAATCCCCACCAAAAAACATAAAAATATAAAAATATAAAAATTCCTGTCCATGTGCTGTGATTTGCTAAAATTATTTAACGATGGCATGACCCTATTTCACGCTCTGTACAGGGCATAGAGAGATGAGGGCATAGAGAGATGAAGGTTCTATGATGGGGTAAAGATATGGTCTAGGTCATTGTTGAATAGAAAGTAAACAACAGGCTTAATATGTAAGACAGACGATAAAAGTTAATGAAAGAATTAGCACAAAACATATGAGATGGAAATAAACATACGTCCACCCCATTAAGTTCACAGACATTTAATTCACAAGGTATAGAAAGCCTTTTTGTTGGCTCAAAATTTATTTGTCCTTTAGTTATTGAAGGAAAAATATATCTTCCTTGATGTTATTACAATTCACTCTATACAAAAACTCTCTAAACACATTCAATCAACAAATCTCTATAGGATATATGCCTTGCATTTCACAACCTTCTCATTTTGGATGTCTCCTTGATTGTATTACAATACAGTCTGTACAAAAACTTTCCACACACGTTCAGTCAACAAATCTATACAGGATATATGGCTTGCATTTCACCACTTTCTCATCTTGGTTGTCTCCCATCCATTAAATTGGACTAATTACAGAATTGATTGCACTCCACGTAATCCACTTAACATTAATTAGTAAGTCCTCACTTCCCAAGTCATCCATCCAAATCCACTTTCCTAACTTCTCTCTAGCATTGTCAACAAATTTGACAACCTAAATCAAACATCACAACCATTAATAACTAGTCAAAAAATTAACAAAAAAATAAAGAGGATAAGAACTTGTAATCATAATCTCCTGAACACAAACCCATCATCTCCAAAAACCCTTAGCTTCACCCTAAACCATTTGTAATCATAAATCTCCAACCAAATATTCATCTTCCTTATTTTTTAATGGTGGCACATCTGCTTGAGAATGACAAAATACACAAGCAGTCAAGCAAAGAATGAAAGTAACTTCCATTGCCCACTTGAGAAGTAAGAGATGATACTAAAACCATTTACTTTGGAACATGGAAACTTACATTATTTCAAATGTACCTTCAAAAGAAAACAAGCAACTAGCAAAATCATTTCATAAAAGCTATGCTACCGATAATTAAAGCAAAGGTGAATGTGCTAGTGCATGTGTAGAAGTTGAACATGTTCACTTGCCAAATTAAATGATACAAGGACTTGACTAAATATCGCCAAAAATTCTGATTCAGCACAGGCACAAGTAGGCTGTGTTAATTCCTTCTTTTCTTTTTAGGCTTCTTAGTTTTGATAATATTGATGATTAAATAATGTGAAATACCATATAAAAAACCACTTTTGGACATTATTTATAGAATAAAGAATGCAAACCCCGCCATCCACTTCAAGCAAAAGGTTATTTCTCAATTCACAAATTCTTTTTTATTGTAACAACTTGTATAAAGTTGGGGAGGTTGTAAATGGTTGACTTGCTTCAAGTCCAAATATTCTGGACACTACAACTATGTATTTAAAATTAAAAATGTAGACGAATGCAAGGATTTATTTGGATGGAAGTAGCAATCCAACAAAGAACTACAATAGCACAAGGCTATATAACAAAGCGCAAACCTCACTTGCAATTATTTTCCAACAATTATATACTTAATCTATTTGATGCTTTTGTATGAATAAGGTTAACATGATCTTCATTTGCCAATGATGGGTTTCAGTTTTGGAGGTGTGAATCCTAACACCAGCATTAGCAATACATTCTTTTTTATCTTAATTTGTAGAGCAAATGGTTGTGAGTACACTTGTTTTTGGGTTGTGTGTTAATTGAGGTAAAGAATGCAATCAGAGTATACTTGAACTTTCCAGTTTGTACACCCATTCCTACTTTTAGCCTTTTCAGTTTTTCATAACAAGGATTCCTTGAACTCAATTACATTCAATGTTTTCAAGGCATTGCCTAGAAATACTGTAAATAGATAGTGGATGTTTGTGAAAATATTTAAAAATTTTGGAAACGTCTCTCTAATTTAAAAGAAAATCTTTAAAAACGTAATCCCCTTTTCTACAGTAAATTCTTGAACCTTTATCTCTTTAAGCTCATTCTTTATATTTGCTCTGACTAGGAAACGTTGTTGAAAATCTGCGACAACCATTCAAGATAGATATCAATGCCCACCAATTTGTTGATGTGATTTCAATTAATATGAAATTTTTTTTATCAATTTAAGATAATTTAATATTCATTATAGAATATAATTAAGCATATATAATTCTATCTATGAATTGTTCAGGGACTTGCAAATAATTAATTAATTAATTAAGAACCTATGAATAAATATTTTTATCATCTACCCTACACCTCGCCTATAATCATATTCAATAATTGGTTTGTCGAAAAGCTGTAAGAAAATAATTACTTGACAGCAGGCTGTTGGCTGAGGTATTGAAGAAGCTTTTCCTGTGTGTTGCATCGATTTAAGGCATTGCACTCGATTACTTAGGCCAACAGATGAGGATGAAAGCAGAAGGATCTCAACCTAAAGTTAGAACCCTGTAGATAGAATGCCATGACTTTTCTACTATATTTCATGCCATTTTTTATTTCTAGAAAAATCATAAATCTAGTTAAGAACGCAAATCATATCATTGTTGAGTAACTGAGAATAATCACTACCCTAAATCTTTCAAGATCTAGATTTCTGAAACCAATACACTAAATCTTCCAAGATCTACATTTCTAAATTGTCTTTCTTCTCCTCAATGTTGCATCCATTAAATTGAAATTCATATTTTTTACATTCCCCACTCACTCCGATTAACATAAGGTGCTAAATGTCTGCCATTGAATTATCAATTAGCTACTATTCACATTATAAAACTGCAGGCAGCAGTAATTTTTTCCAAATCATTCGCATCTTTCAGTACATTGGTCCAATAGTGAAGCTCATAGTCAAACAGGACAAGACATTTTCTCCTCTGCTTAATCGATTAACACCTACTCCTCTTGCAGTTCTAAGTCCAACAGAGGAAATACTTTTTCTGACTTATCAAAGAGTTTCCACCCTGTTGAAGTTCCTAAGAATTCCTTCCAACACAAGCCATAAATCCATGATTAATGGCATTCATCAAATTATTTTCTCTTTCTTAAGAAAGCAATTAAGCTCAAACCCTTGACATCCATACCAAAGACGCACATGAATTTATCCAAAAAAATTGAAAAAAAAATGTTATAAATCACAAAACAGAAAGCCCACACACATTTTCAAAAACCAATCCCTGAAGTTAAACTTATCCAGCATGCATAACAGAATAAAACCCTAAACTGCTTATCCATCGATGTAACAGATAAAGATAATACGAGCCATAAGGGTACAAACAAATCTCATTACTCAAACATCGCAATATGTAAAGAAAACTAGACAATGGCATAACCCTACTCACAGACGAAAAAGAAAACCTCCAAGTTTAAGATGTTTCAGAATCGACGGAAGAGATTTCCTCACCAGCGCCAGGAGCAGCAGCGCTCGGCGGAGTCTGCGGCGCATCTCCGGCCGGAGAGCCAGCGGAAGTAGCGGTGGCAGCCTTGGCCTTAACAGCGTCGAGCATTCTCTTGCTGATCTCCTTCGAATAGATCTGAAGAATCTCGATACCATCGTCCTCGATCGAAACGCCCGTTGCAGCGGAGCCAGCCCCGTTGTCGTTAGACGAAGCGGCGGCGGCGTTGGTGGCCGTCGCAAAGGCTTCTTCTTCGATGAGCCGAGCCGTGGCGTTGGCTTCATCGCCAGGTAAAGAGCCGTAGCGCTTGGAGAGAATCGAAGGCGCTGTTAGGGTTTCGATGAGGCGATTAATGACGGCGTCCCGCGTACGCTGTGTCGGAGGCCAAATGCTCAACGAAATGCTCATTTTCTCGAATTTCTTGTTGATCTCCAGCTGCTGCTGCTGCTGTTTCTGCTCCTGTTCTTGTGTTTGGTCTTTCACATGCTCTTCCTGCTGGCTCTGCTGCTCCTGCGTTTCTTCTGATTCTGCCATTGATGATCCTCTGGTGGTTTCTCCCTCTTCTCCTTCTTCTTCTGCCGTTACTGACCTTTCGTCTTGCTTTTCACTCATTGCTGGAAAAATATAAAGGTACCTCCGCAAATCCAAATAAACAAATTTTTTCCCAGAGATTATTGAAACAGTAGAAATGCGAGAGGTTTTTATCCGGTAGATCGGAGACAGGACAGTCTACCTGGTTTGTTGAAATGATTTAATCTGATCCATTCAATGCATCAACGAATATAAAGCCTTCTTTTTATCAATTTGAATAAAA
>JAJIYU010019833.1:0-10643 GCA_030144865.1 Tinospora cordifolia | reverse complement strand
AATTTAATTAATTCCTATACATTTATTTAATTTAATTAATTTATATACTTAATGTGTATTTGTAATACAATTGCATAATTAACACGTACGTACACGCGTAATCCGTACAATTCATGTATTTATACATATTTACTATCATTTAAATTACTTTACGTGTTTAATTAAATTACGGAGTGTTACAAATACGAAACTAAATAGTGGTGAATAGTTTGTTACTGTAGCTACAATAACTGCCGAAAGTTATTTTGTCTGCCGACAAAACAGTTACTGCTACAGTAACCTTATATTTAAACAATAAATATGTTACAGTAACCGTATATTTGAACCGTAAAATTTTTTATTTTTTTATTTTTTACTCGAATTTCGGGTATTACAACCTACCCTTATTAAAATAAATTTCGTCATCGAAATTTGTACTTGTAACACCCCGTTACTTCGTGATCGTGCCACGTCGTGAGTGAGCATAAGATGAATAATAATAAATGAATTAGAATCATATACAAATTAAATACAGATGTAAACTATGTTTAGGAGTAAATAAAGTATTTCATAGCTCACTCGCGCTCGCACGAAGGCGCAAGTGATGCGAAGATGAAATATATCCCTTGATCGAAAAATAATAATAATAATAATAATAATATGATAAAATTATATTTTATGTTTTAGAGATATATATATATATATATATATATATAGCTGAAATAATTATTTAATGTTTATTATGATTAGTTTGGAAAAAAAATAAAAATAATAATAATAACAATAAAGATAACCACATGGTAACACATATACACTTATATTAAGGTTTATACATTTCGACGATTGGTATGCACATATGTATATATAGCAAGGAGATAAAAATATATATACCATTGTAAACTTATCCTAAGGTTCTAAATAGACCCATTAACATGATTAGAAAAAAAATGATAATAATAATAATAACCGAACAAATAAAATAAAACATAGGTATAAGTATGTGTACATAATGAGTGGTGAGTGTGTGTAAACAAGGAGTTGAGTTTGGGCGTTGGCACGAGGCTTGTTGAAGAAGACAATTGAGGGAGAAGGAGATTCGAATTTTCCAGTTAACTTGGGATTGAAGGAGAAGCTGTGGCGTAAGTAACTGGAAGAAGAAGAGAGGGGTGTAGTTGTGGCTACTAGTCCGTGATAATGAAGACCAAGAAGAGTCTGCTGTTGCAGGCCGAAATGAAGAAGAAGAGAAAACAGAGCGATGGGGCTCTGTTTATGGTGTTCGTTTGCAGCTACTGCTGCTGCCACCAATGTTACTGCTCCTACCGCCGAGCAAGAAGAAGGAAGAAAAACCAGCTTTGCTGGTCTTGCCGGCCCTGCTGTTAATGTTGAAGCCATGTTGTTTCTGGATGAACGACGAATAGAAGAAGAAATGGATCAAGCTGCTGTACTTGGGACGTGGTGTTACAGAGACCGAAGAAGAAGATTGGAACAGAGGAGGAGGAAATGCTCTGCTGCTGGTGCCGTGAAATGATGGAGAAGCGGTGTTGCTAATAGGAGAAACGAACAGAGAAGAAGAACGAAGAACAGAGCAATCTAATTGCTCTGTTCTAGACCGAGATGAAGGGAAGAAGAAGCAGCCATGTTGCTGCATTCTCACCGCCAGCGGACCAAAAGAAAGAAAAAGAGGGTGATGAGGCTGGTACGTACCGTGAAGTTACTGCTCACGTTGCTGTTGCAGAATGAAGACGAAGCCCATGCAGGGGTGATAAGCTGAAAACAGAGAATGAAGGAACCGCTGCTACTGAAAATAGGAGAAGAAGGGGTGTGTTGATAGAAGAGTGGGCAGCTGTGGTTGCTGAAAAATCCGATAATGAAGCTGAGGGGATGTGGAGGCTGAGCAAGATGCTCTGCTTTGGCAGCTACATTAGCTAGAGAAAGATGAAGCGACAAATATGTGTATATGTATATGGTTGGGAGTTGTTTGCTATCCGTGAGGAGACTTTGGGTGATTTGAATGGGGTTTTCTGCTAGTGGATCGTGAAGAACAAGAGTTGGGACGTGAATTGTTTTAATGGTTGTTGAGGTGTTCTTGTTTTGATGAAGAAGACAAACAGGGATGTGAAGAAGTCGTGCTCTGTTTTAGGCGAGATGTTGGACGAGAATCACATAATAGATGAAGAAGAAGAATGATGAACAGCAAGTGACTTGGGGACTACCGTGAATTGATATGTGAGTATGTGTGATTCTTGAGTTTGAAATTGTGATGGATTTTGATGTTGTGTGTGGAACTGTTGGTTGGTCGTGGCTACATTTAAACGAAGAACAATATGAGGTTGCAACGGATGCGATGGGCGTGAAGAGTAACGTACAACCAAAGGGGCTTGGCTTCGTCGTGAGACGTCACTCGCACGAAGAAAACTATGCGAGGTATAATTTAGATTTTAATTGTAGTCAGTATGAAAATTTTTTGAGACGTCACTCGCACGAAGAAGACTATGCGAGGTATAATTTAGATTTTAATTGTAGTCCGTATGAAAAATTTTTTAAATGACCTTAGATGGAAAAAAAAATTGAAATTAGAACCTTATTGAAAATTTTGGTAAAAATATGAATTTTGATGCTTGTGAAGTTAGTAAACACTTAGAATATAAATATCATAGCTTTGGAAGATTCGGAGTTTTGAATATTAGAAATCAAATTCTATTTAGAAGCAAAATAAAATTAGAAATTAAAAACTAGATACAAATAAAAATTATTTAAAGCAATTACAAAAGTAATTTAGAAAATTTATTTAATGATTCAAAATCAAATAAATTTAATATTAAATTATTTATTAATTATTGAATATAATGATAAATTTGTCTACTGAAATCATATCATTTGATCGTTTAAATTAGGATTGGAAGAAAAAAAATAGTTTTTCAACAGATTAATAATTTTATTTAATATTAGAAGTCTTATTTTGTTCGTAACTAAATTAATTATAATGTAATAAATTATTTAAATTACAACGATTAAGTTATTAGACTTCTGATTATACGATAAGAGCTTGCAAGTAAATTATTAAAGTTGAAATTTCAAACTTAGGAAAGTTAAAAGACTTGAAAACTATTTTAATTAGAATATATCAAATTTTAGAATTCTCGAATAACCTTGAATTAGTTGAAAGAAATATTTGGACTCCATAAGCATCTTAGAAATTATTTATGCTTAAGAGTAATTATATTGAGTGTTAAATTTTAGATTTATATATTTTAACATGTCAAGGATTTCGAAGGAAAGCAAGGAGCCCTGAAGATCGGCGAAATTAGGTGGGCGTGACTTCCTTGCTCATTTGTATTATACATATTTAAGATTCGAATCATTTGGTTGAATAATTCTAGGATTATTAGAATTTTGTGATAAAATTGATTGAACTTGTTTGGCGTGCTTGGATAATAGTGTGATATTTTATTTAAATTGTGCCTTGCTTAATTATAGCATGCATTAATAGGAAATCATGCATTTAAATTTCATTATTTACTCATGTGAATATGTCAACATTATTTGATCTATTTTCCATGATATGTATGATGGTGGACATGATTGGAATTGTCTGTAACACTAAAATAAGACGATGGTTTATTAAGAATCCACGTACCGGTACGATTGATGAGCCTAAAGCGGATCGAGGTGGCATCTCCTATATGTCACCGCTTGAGATTGTCGAGCTACAAGGCAGATTGTAGGTATTCTCACCCAGAGCTGACTGTGACAGCTCGAAGCCTTTAGGAGACGGTATGAGTCGCGATAAGTACGCTCTCTTAGGCTGTGATGTAAATGTCGATTGATTTTAGACGGTTTTTGAAACCCTCTGAGATTTGATTGGATCACAGGGAATACTGAGAGGCATCTCAACCCTCTTCCGGTCTTAGACTCCTACTAAACAAATAAATGTTTAAAACGCCTAATGTGTGAAAGCGTTTGTAATGTTTTAGATTGGGTCTGTATAATGCATGTGATGTGTAGGATCGATCCACTGAGCTTTCGAGTTCACTCCCACTTTATTTTGCATGTACACCTGGGCGTAGAGTATGTTGACTTACGTTAGAAGACTCGCCCTTTGATGGGACACCCTCAAGGGGAGGTTGTCCGGGATAAGTGACCTAGAAGTTTTATTTTATGTACTTTACCGAATTGTTCTAATGTATTTACATTGGTTTAACTTCAATTGTTTTATCTCTCAATGACTTTCCTTGTGTAACGATTTTGGTTTAAAGGAATAGTTTTAAAAGGTATTCCGCTGCATTGCTTATGATTTAATCGAAAAAAAATTATTGTGATTTTCTATCTTGCTTAGAATATCTTTATAGACATTAATTTGAGAACAAAGGGTTATGAACTTGATTTTGAAGAAAAAAATTTTCACAGAACGAAACTTTTAGGTAGCATCTCGATTTTCATCGGGCGACGATCCACACATGAGGTAACACGTGAACGGAGGTTCGGCTGAAAATTGGGGTGTTACAGTACTTATCCACTTCAATGTTGTTTCGTTAGGTATTTTGGGTGAAGAGACCTGGATATTTGTTCTTCATCTCGCTTTCCAGCTCCCAGGTTACTTCCTCCAGATCATGTTGTGTCCACAGAACCTTGACCAACGAAATTTCCTTGGTCCTGAGACTCTGTACCTTACGATTTAATATTCTGATTGCCAGTTCCTCGTAAGTTGCATTGTCTCGAAGTTTAACTTCCTCCCAGTGTATGATATATGATGGATCTGGTTTGTACTTTCACAACATCAATACATGGAATACATTATCCACTGAGGACATTCGGTTTGGTAGTTCCAATTCATAAGAACATTCCCCGATTCTCCTGAGTATTTCAAAGGGTCCAACAAATCTTGGTGATAACTTCCCCTTGAATCCAAACCTCTTAATTCCCTTTTGAGGATTGATTCTGAGAAATACTTTGTCTCATACTTGAAACTCTAAGGGTCTCCTTCTCTTATCAGCATAGCTCTTCTGATGACTTTGAGCTGTAACCAACCTCTTTCGTATCAGTTTGACTTGGTGGTTCATTTCTTCCACCAATTCTAGTCCGGTAAGAACATGATCTTCAAATTCAGTCTAACAGGCTGGTAATCTGCAGGGTCTTCCATAAAGTGCCTCATATGGAGCCATCTTGATACTTGTCTGATAACTATTGTTATAGGCAAATTCTGCTAAGTGCAGGTACTTGCTCTAGTTCTCTTTAAAGTCCAAAACACAAGATCTCAACATATCTTCTAAGATTTGGATAACTCTCTCAGACTGTCCATCTGTCTGGGGATGAAAAACAGTGGTCATAGTGAGTTTAGTGCCTAACTCTTATAGGTTCTGCCATAACCAAGAAGTGAAATGAGAGTCTCTGTTAGATACTACCATCTTGGTCACACCATGCAGCCTAACTATTTCTTTCACATATAGTTCTCTTAGCTTACTAACTTGGTATGTGGATTTGATTGGCAGGAAATGAGCCACTTTAGTGAGATGATCCACAATCACCCAAACAATATCTTCTCCTTTTTGATTTTTGGGCAAACCACTGACAAAATCTATGACAATGTTATCCCACTTCCATTTAGGGATAGGGAGTGGTTGTAACATTCCATATGATTTTTGGTATTCAACTTTTATTTGTTGACAGGTTAAACATTTAGAGACATGTTTAACCACGTCTCTCTTCATCCCTCTCCACCAGTAAACCTTTTTAAGGTTCTGGTACATTTTATCTCCACATGGATGCATCGTATACTTGGTTTGATGAGCCTCATCTAGTATTGTTTGCTTACTCTGTCCATTCTGAGGTACACATATCCTTTTTTCAAACCTTAGGATATTTTCAACATCTAACCTGAAGTCAGCATGCTTACCTTGTGTAACTCCCTCGATCAGACTGGTAAGCCATTTGTCTTGTCTTTCTTCATCCTTAATCTAGTGCAGAAGATTCGATTGGCAAGACATAGTGTAAATCCAGGCTTATTTTTCATTTAAAGTCACACCCAGCCTAAAGTCATCGATCAACTGGTACATCTGGCCTTTCTCTTCCTCTTGTTTGTTGAACTTCCTACTCGAGGCATCGGTCACTACATTGGCTTTTCTCAGATGGTAATATAGTTGAAAATCATAGTCTTTCAAGAACTCCATCCATCTTCGTTGCTTGATGTTCAACTCTTTCTGGGTGTAGATATACTTCAAGCTCTTGTGATATGAAAACAGATTAAATTTCTCACCATAAAAGTAGTGTCTCCAAATCGTTAGGGCAAATACAATGGCTGCTAACTCTAGGTCATGAGTGGGGTAGTTCTTCTCATGGACCTTCAATTGTCGCGAGGTGTAAGTGACTACTTGTCTTCCTTTGCATCAATACTGCTCCCAGTCCATTTAGTGATGCATCAGTATAAAAGGGTAAAGGTAACCCCATGAGTTGGAATGACTAGGATGGGGGTCGTAATCAATTTCTTCTTCAGTTCTTGGAATGATTGGTCGCACTTCTCATCCCAAGTGAACTTAACTCCCTTCCTGGTTAACTTGGTCATAGGTTCTACTAATTTAGAGAAATCTTATATGAACCTTCTGTAGTATCCAACCAGGCCTAAGAAACTCCTGATTTTCGTAACTATCTTTAGCTGCTTCCAATTCATGACAGCTTCCACCTTCTCTGGATCCACAGATATGACTTCTGCTGATATTACATGGATAAGGAACTTAATTGTCTTCATCTAGAATTCACACTTGCTGAACTTGGCATATAGTTGGTGACCTTTGAGGGCTTCTAACACTATCCGCAAGTGTTCCAAGTGTTCAGCTTCTATTGTTGAGTAAATCAAGATGTCGTCTACAAATACCACCACAAAGTGGTCAAAATATTGTCTAAACACTCGGTTCATTAAATCCATGAATGCTGCTGGGGCATTGGTCAAACCAAAGGGCATCACAGTGAACTCAAACTATCTGTATCTCGTTCTAAAGGTTATTTTGTGTATATCTGACTCTTGAATTCTCAATTGATGATAACTTGACCTAAGATCAATCTTAGAGAAATTAGTAGCTCCTCTCAATTGATCAAATAGGTCATTTATCCTTGGCAAAGGATACTTGTTCTTTATGGTTACTAAATTTAATTTTCGATAATCGACACACAACCTCATGGATCCGTCTTTCTTTTTCACAAATAATA
Organism: Tinospora cordifolia; assembly: GCA_030144865.1. NCBI lineage: Eukaryota > Viridiplantae > Streptophyta > Magnoliopsida > Ranunculales > Menispermaceae > Tinospora > Tinospora cordifolia. The sequence continues at coordinate 3,464 of JAJIYU010019833.1, read as the reverse complement.
CTAGAGCTCCCCATGGTGATTCATTGGGTTGAATGAATCCCTTTTCACGGAGTTCATCCAACTGTGTCTTGAGTTCAATCAGTTCTACTAGTGTCATTCAATAAGGAGGAATATTTATAGAGTTTGTGCCTTAATAAAGTTCAATCTTAAACTCTACCTCTTTGTGTGGTGGTTGTCCAGGTAAATCATCTTGGAATACATCTGCATATTCTCGTACTACAGGTATCTCAAAAATTTTCTTAGGTTCTCCAGATCTAGCATCATCCTCTAGCAATTGTTTAAAGTCTTCACTCTGTTTTAGACAATGTAATATGGCTGTCATAGGATTTTAAGGTAGTCTCTGCATATCCCCATTGATTTTTACTAACTCTCTGGATGGTAGAGTTAATGTGATTCTTCATCTCAGGCAATCGATCTAAGCCTGGTGTTGAGTTAACCAGTCCACCCCCAGTATCACATCATACCCTTGGAAAGGTAATAATCTAAGGTCGGCAGTTACTAGTTTGTCTCTAAATCTTAATTAACATGCACAAACTTTTCGAGTACTTACAGTGTCTCTTATGGGAGTGGACACATGCAATGGTTCTGGTGATGTGGATGTCACTAGTTGTAATCTCTCAACTAGTTCTTCTGACACAAATGACTTAGTGGTACCTGAATCAAATAAGAATTTTACAACAATGTTAAATAACAAGAATGTACCTTCGACAGTAGGGATTTGGTCTTCAGGGGCATCAGCAATGGCAAATACTCTAGCTTAGTTTTGCCCACGGCCCTGGTTTAGGTTTTGTGCCCGACCTTGATCCTGATTTTGCCCCTGGGTGTTATTTTGTTGAGGCAGTTGTTGTTGAGGATGTACATTCTGTTCTCCCCCTTGACGATTCGGAGGTTGTTGCTGCTATCACATCTGGGTTTTGATAGGACAAAACTTCGCTATGTGTCCTGGCTGGTTGCAATGGAAACATAGCCCTTGACATCTGACCAGCTCTAATTGTTCTTCTATGGTCGATTTGGGTTGGTTTTTCCATTGGGACGTTTTGTTTCCATTGCTCTTATTAGCATTCCTTCTCTTCTGATCTCCTTGGTGGTCTATGTCACCTTCTAGTCTCTTGTTTTTGTTCCTTAACCTTTGCTCGAAGTTCAACTCTTGTTCTATGGATAATGCCCTTTCTATGACTTCTTTGTATGTTTTTAGGCAGGCTGTCCTTATTAATTTTCGAATTTCAATCTTGAGACCCTGAGTGAAGCAGTTGACATTCTTCTTCTCTTCACTGATTAGTTTAGGTGGGAACTTGGCCAATTCAATAAATTTGGCGTCATACTCGGCCACTGTCATCTCTCTCTACTTCCACTAAACGAAGTCTTACTGCATCTTCGCCAATGTTGACTCAAGGAAGAATTTCTCATAAAATATCTCCCTAAACTCTTTCCAGTTAATTCTGCCAACATTAACGGTCGAATCTGCCTTTACCATCCACCACCAACTTTTAGTTGGTCCCTTGAATTGATGTGTAGCCAATGCTACCCTGCTAAGACCCGTTACCCTCAACACATTCAGGTGTTCTTCTAATTCCTGGTACTAATGGTCAATTGTTAAGCTATCTACAGTACTATAAAATTGTGATGGTCCCAACTTCTTCAATTCTAACAACAACTTCATTTGTTCACTATCTTGTAGGTCTTCTGGTTCCTCCTGATAATCCAGAATCTCAGGTGCTGGCATTGGTTGCTACATCAAAATTTGTTCCTGTACCTGCGGCTGTGGTGCCACCTGAGGTATCATTCGAGATAGCGTTTGTTTTATCTGCTCCATCACTCTTCTGGTAATTTCATTCGTCATATGTGTCATCCTAGCCTCAGCCATGTCATTCTGTCCTTCCTAAGAGTTGGTGTCGTCAGAGGTAGCATCCTTTGTTGCGTCTGTCCTAGGTTTGGTTATTACCTACACATTAACACCGATTTCGTACTTATTTATGTTATTGTTTTTAGTTTATTATATCATTACTCTAGATTCAGGTTTTTAGATTCTCAATTTGTCCAGTGGTCTAATAGTTCATTCTTCTAAGTTTTTTTTTTCTTTTGGGTATAGGATTTGGTCTCATACATGCGTATTCAAACAGTAAGATCATCATACACTCAGTCATTCAATAATAGAAGTTTATGCTAGCATAGTAAAATTTTAGACTTCCGCCCATACCTCCAGGTTCATGCGTCCCATATCACCCTTACCTTTCGACATAGACTTCCACCCAGATATTTCACTACACCCAATCAATTTCGCAAATGTCTCGATTTCTAAGGCTTTTCAAGCCTCACTATACTTGACTGTCTCATACCAGCCAAGCATAGGGAAACGAGTTTGTCCAAAGCCACCGATTATTCGCCAATATAGCCCGTCATTCTTTGAGTTCAGGATTCTTTCGTACCTCCAAATTCCTATGCATCCCATACCACATAGAAATCGAGTATACGGGATCTTCCTAGTATCGTGTCCTGACCAAACAAGTGTTTCGTTTTCACATGTTATCAGTCTCTAGCTTATGCCCTAAAAGTTTTTATTTATGATCAACTATGCCACCCTTAGCAACCCCCAAGTTTCTACCTAAGGTCTCTTCCCTAGACATAGGGCCTCAAATCCTCGTTAAAAGGTTCTTTTGTCAAACTGACAACATTGATCTATTCTGGATACCACTTTTGGTATCTACTTTAAAATGTGGTAAGTTCTTTGCCCTTAATTTACCACCTCTTGATTTTTTTATAAAAAATAAGTGTATTCTTCAATTTCGACTACTCATATGAGCTGGTGGGACAACCTCTAGATCGAGTGATGAGACCGAAGTCTGCTTAGCAACCGCGCGCTCTAGGGCAGGATAAACCCACCTCCCTTTCAATGTTTAGCTTTACTCAAGACATGACTTATTCACTATCAACTCAACTTTTAGTCTTTGTATCAAAACAAAACAATTGGAAAACATAGATATATTTTTTAAAATAATTTGTCAAAACGATTTTAATTTCTAAAACAAGAGGTAGGGTTTTCTATATTAATTAGAATTAAAGGACTTACTTGATCAGCCACATTTTGTAATACCCCAGCTCCTGAATCTGTCACATACGTCATAGGCGATGTGGTTGTCTCGTAGCTTAAGACGTCATTACCTTCGAGTGTAGTCAATCTTGCTTTCTATCTGAGAACTGGGGATATTACTCTTTTTTTTACATCATCTGTCACATCTGTTAGTTGCACTAGATCATATCCCAAGCTATAGAATAAAATATAAATACACTTACTTAGAAACATAATAGCATTAACCTTGGGATTACACAATAACTGAATACATTAATTTATGATCAGAGTTATGAACAATCTTGTGGGCTCCATAGCCAACTTTTGATAATACAAATACTGTTTGGCCTGATGACCGACAACTGACATGATCAAATATGGTGGGTCACATGCCCTA
>JAJIYU010019832.1:0-10672 GCA_030144865.1 Tinospora cordifolia | reverse complement strand
AAGTGTTTGAATTATGGATGTGTTATTGAGTTGAGTTTGAAAAATGGTTGTTTAATTAAGATCCACTGAGCTTTGTGCTCACCCCTTCTTTTTATTTTTCAGGAATTTGAAATCATGAAGATCATGGAATTTTGGATAGCTTTTTACCAAGTTTCTATTTTCTTAAAGTTTCTTTTTAATGTAAGGGCATGTTGCCCCATTTTGAAATAAGACTTCTGCTGAAAATTGATTTTAATTTTGAGTTTATGAATCTCTTTTGATAAATAATGTAATAGTTTATTCTTGAATTAGAAAGTTATGTACTTTCTTTTATTAACAAAAAGTTGAATTTTTTTTTACCTTTAAATGCCTTGATTTTATTAAATGTGAAATTGCAGTATTGAATTTATTCTAAGGCATGTGGTATTGAAAAATAGAAAGTCAAGTGTGTGTCGCTTGTAAAGTAACACTGGTCCGACCCGCCAATTAGTTAAGTCCACCGTCAAAAGGAATGGTGGTTATGTCCAACTCTCAAATTAAAGAACGTGGGGGTTGGGGTGTTACATTAGCTCCCACTAAATAATTATTATCATTATTTATTTATTTTATTTTTTATTTAATATACTCATTAATCAATACAATTGCTGTAAAATCACGTATTTTCATTTATAAGTTATTAATTCAAACATGAAAATACATGTTGAACTCATCGACTCAATGTCCAAAAATATGGATCATTATATATATATATATATATATATATATATATATTGAGGTGCGTGTATAACCTTAATCACACGAACTCATCCCACAATCGCACTCATCTTCACTCACACAGCAAAACCCTGGCTGCTATTATCGATTCCCTTTTTCTCATGCTCGTTCTTAATCGGAGTTATCAAGTCTCATCCCTCTTCTAGCTATCCTACGAACATTGATAGGAGGAGAACAGCAAGAACTATAAAGGTTTTGAATAGTCATGCTATTACGAATAACTACAAAGGTAAGGCACTAGTTTTCCACATAAACCAATGTTTACAGTTCATTGTCTTCGCAATATGTGATTTTTCACGCATGTGATGCACTTCTAACAGACCTTTAATATGTTTATAATATTTCATTGTGACAAGGGGGAAGCGAACAAAAGAGGAATGGCAAGCTAAAAGAACAAGGGCGATTAACTACAAGGAATAACAGTGTTCTACTATGAATATTGTATGTTTTAAATCTGTAGCACAATACACAAGGTACCACGCATGGGAGAAACAAGGGACACACAAGCAAAGTGCGATTTTCAGACTAGCGAGAACCACCTTGCGTTACCGCGATAATGCTAGGAGTACAATGGTGAGACCATGACCTGCACGAAATTTCAACCACCATAATGTTGTTCGTATACCACAGTACTGAGAGATTGAACATCATGTAGTAATTATTTTACACTTTTCTACACATGACACACCTATTTGACTTAAAAACCATTAGATTATGAGTTTGAAAGGTAGAAATATAATAAGCACTAAAAAAATGGTTTATAATTCTTAAAGGTTAAGGACTCAAGGAGAGTTGAGTATTAAAGCAAGATTAGAACCAACAAAGCATAGAAACAGGTGGAAATGACTATGCCCTCTCTTTAATATTATTTTCGTCTTAAATATGAAGCATACTTGTGTGATTAATGTTTTATGACCTTAGAAGCATGCTAGAAATATTTTATGATTATGTTATTCAGTATTCTATCAACATATGCCATGTATGAATTTAATTGCATGTTATGATCTAGTGACTGTAGCATGATTAATGATTTATTAGCATGTTCTTATGCTTACGTATACTGTGATGTTAAGATTAAATTGAGCGTGCTAGTAGTCACTAAATGAAGATAACTACGACCAATAACCATGTATCGGGGTGATGATATAGATATTGTGGCAGTAGTCTAGTATCATCGTGGGTGTTTCCCCCACCCTAGGCAGGTGTCCATGCTACTGTTGCAATAGTTGAGATGGGACTGATGATCGAGTGAGACCACACTCCAAAGGTTGTGTCATGATGAAGAATTGGCCTACATGGTGTTACTTCCAAAAGTTCGAACACAGGGGAATACCAAGGAGTTTATTTTCTATATTGACATCAAATTAAATAATTGAAGTGTTTTAAACTGCCTAATAAATTATAAGTGGTTGCATGTTTTATGTTCTTGACTTTAATAATGTTTGAGATGTGTTGTACATGATCTACTAGGCTCTTGAGCTCACCCCACTAATCTTTCATTTAGGAAATCACTGAAGATACTTGTGTTGACAAGGTGTAATATCTCACATCGGTTTGACTTGGCGGGGATTCCTGGGCTAAATATGCATTTGAGGGTGTCTCATTATGCTGAGCGCTTTTGGGAGACTCAAATTCAAGTCTTGCGAAGAACAAAACCCTACACCCAGTTAGTGGTGGCTAAGGTGACGACAATATTTTCATGGTTGGCCCAAGTTGTTACTAATGGTACAGAGCCATTCTGTGTCTACCGGAGGTATGAATCTCGAGGACGAGATTGCTTCCAAGGGGGGTGGCTTTTAATATCCCACATCAGTCTAACTCCAAGGGGATTCTTGGGCTAAATGTGCATTCGAGGGTGTTTTATTGTGCCAAACGCTTTTGGGAGACTCAGGTTCAAGTCTTACCAAGAACAAAACTCTACATCGAGTCAGTAGTGGCTAAGGTGGGGACAATATCGTCATGGTGGGCACGAGTTGTTACATAAGGAGCAGTTATTTTGTAGTCATGGTACACCTCAATATTCAGGTTGTGTAGGAGTGGAGGTTTATTACTTGTTTGTAGTTGTAGGGCACTAAACCAATATTTAATTTATATTTGGTCATTTTAATTATTGGCTTTGGCCATGGGGCCAGGTATTAGTTATTAACTCATTTTGAAATCAGGCCAATGGGGTCAAAGTATTTATTTCTTTATGAGTTTAATCATATTATTTTTAGTTGATATATCATCCCTATGTTAAATCACGCATGATATTATTCGTTATGTTTCTGCTCTTTGATATTATATTAGGATGGTTATGAAAAAGAATTAATATCAGTAATGTCTCGGTTCCCGAATATTGAAAGTGAGAGTGACCACACGTTTGACTTGATTCCGTCACGAGGTGAGACACAAAGATGCCTAGTCTTCAACATTGGTGATAGAATTTGAGGGCCAAGGTATTACAACACGGGAGTAGTACTATACTAGTTAATGACCCTAATAGAATTCGAGGGCCAAGGTATTACAACACGGGAGTAGTACTATACTAGTCAATGACCCTAACTCAACTTATCTCTAAACGAAGAATGTTCAATGGTGGTTAAATATGGACACACCACGTTGAGACTACAAAATAGGGACAATACCCACGGCAATCAATGCAGATACTTCGCATCGATACGTGTTTGATCTCTTAATCATCTTTGTTTAGTTGAAGGCATGTCGTAAATAGAATAATCGTACACATGTAAGGATCACATCAATAAGTAAATCACAACAAGATCCCATCATTCATATCATGACATAATAAATAATTTAAAGCCTTAGCATACTTCTACTCATATAAGCATTCATGTGTACAAACCAACATAGACTCAAAGACACACTAACATGAACCTAATGGCAAGATTCATAAAATATAAACTTATTTATATTAGAGTTTCAATAATTATAATACAAGAGAGAGTCGGCAGTCATTTCCACTTGTACTAATGTTTTGTGTTAATCAAGATCTACGACTTAATGTTAACCCATTGAAGTTAACCTAACAAGTTTCAATGTTAGCTTTAGTTACTTATCTCACACCCAAGTATTCTTGAATCGTTTACAATCTTATTTATTCCTTTTCATTTAAGGTTATGATACATTGCTCCAATCACCACTTCTACTGAGCCAGTCATATCTAGATGACTTAAGGTGTAACATCCCACCTCCCCCGAATTCAATTCTTTTCCTTTCTGCTTTGTTTTTGCTTGAGAGGGACGACATGGACCGCACCTATCGGTTGGGAAGCAGGCTGGTACCACATTATTTCTAATTTTCACACTTTCCATTCTTATCTAGTTCTTTAAGATTTATGAGTATCATATAATTAGAAACTCAAAAACATTTCTGAATGAGCAATGAGAGATTTAATATTATTAATTGGAAAACCTAACTAATGACCTAATTTCATTAATTGGTAATAAATGCGACGAAACCTTAAAGTTGCTCCATAATTCGAAAAAGAAAATATTTAGAAACAATTGAGTCAAATAATTTCATAACATTAATTATTTTCAAAATTCAAGGTACATAACCTTTGAGTCTATTACAGTGGAATAAATCTTAAACAAAAAAATTGGGCCAACAAGCCCACACAATTATATAAAGCTTACTAAGTAAAATATTCTAAGGAAAATGTAGCTTAAATGCCTAAAATGCTGCCTCTATTTATCAATTTCCTAAAAAGTTAGAAAATGAAAGGGTGAGTATAAAGCCAATTGATCATTCTAAATATATAACTTATTATTTCAACAAATAAGACATTTAAGATAAACACTTTCAAACATTATGTGATTCAATCAATTTCTTGTTTAAAGTTGTATTAAAGACCAGAATGGGTTAACCTTGGCGTTCCCATCGAAATACTTATCCAAGAAGAAAAAGGGCAATCGTTTATGCCAAATTTCATTGGATTTAGGACCTCACCCAAGTATTTTGGGACCTTACCCATATGAACTAGAAACGAACTCAAAGTTTACATCTTCCGAACACTCACAATAATACTTGTAGAATACTACGCCAATACGTGGTCATAATCTCATTTAATCTTTCGTTAAGTAAAACAAAACTAAAATAATAGACTAACATGACTAAATTCAGCATATAAGCATAACAAGCATCATAATAGCACATAGCATATATGCAAACCTAAACATGTGAGGTCTAGGCATGGTATGCATAATCAATGATGATAAAAAAAAATGTATATTCAAGCATGAACATCTTATTAAAATCAAAATAATAAGATAAACTCAAAAATTATTTCCACCTCAAATAGATTTTCTCTTCTTGAAGCCCCTATTGAATCTCCTTTAGATCTCCCCAACTGCTAGCACAGAAGTTTGTGTAGCACTTCCTTATTACTACTACAGCTGTTGTTTAGAACAGCTAAAGAAAAAGATGGATGCCAAGAAAGAGGCAGAGAAAGCAAAAAGAAACTTGTTCAGTTCTTGTTCGGGTGAAGAGAATAGTGTTTATGCTTGGGTTTATTGTAACAATCCCGAATTTTGAAATTTGTGTATGTTAATAATAATAAAAAAATTTTGAAAAATATAAATTTATGTCAAGGGACAAAAAGTTTAAATTAGAAAACTCATTAAATATTTAAAAATGAATATAACAAGATAAAATAAAAATTATATCTAACATTGGCATAAATTAGCTAGAAAAAAATAAAAAATAAATAAATATGCAATAAAAAAATGATTAAATTATGAGTGGGAAATTCTTATTAATTTGTGAAAATAGAAATTGGGAATGTAGAATGGAGTGAAGCTTGGAAAATGCTTATAAATATATATATATAAGTATACATATAATGGAAGTGTTAAAAAAAAGGAATAGGGAATTTTTGAATTTACACGACTAACATGTATTATAAGTTTATAATATAGGTTAAGTTGAGCAACCAGGTTGAATAGAATGTGAGTAACGGAAAAATGGAGTGGAAAACCAAAAAATTCTGGTAGTGTCGAATTCAGTAGGTGACAAGATGGCTCGTGAACGTTCAAGGAAGGTCGCTGACGGTGAATGATGGGGATTCTAGAATGATTCCAGCTCTATATATATATGAGGAGGGGGACGACTGAAGAAGCAGAATTTTATTGCTGTGTTGAACGCCGAACTGAATCGACCGAAGAAGAAGACGCTGAAGAAGAAGACAGCCAAAGAGGAAGGAGACTAAAGAGGCTAAAGGAAAAGGAAACCAAGGAAGAAGAACGTTAGCAGTGGGATCTTTGGAATTGGCCGATCGTTAACACAGAGGAAGCACGCTAAAAAACCAGTATTTGATTTCAAAATTCTAGGTTGAGGCGTTGGAAAATAGAATGATGGGAAGTCCGAAATTTGGGATCTTGAGGCCATGAAATTCTTATTTAGTTTGGATATAGGCATCTTTCAACAGAAGGAAGAAAGAGTGTAAGTTGGTTCTGATCTCTTCCTCCTTGATTCGTGATTGAGCTGGAACCTCTCCTTTTTTGGTTCGGCCAACCGGAGGAAGACAAAGAAAAAAATAGAACAGGAAAGAAATCAGAGGGAGGAGTGAGATCAAGTGACGGTTTGGAGCTTGAAGTTTTGGAATTTCTATTTTGGGATATTGGTTAGTGTAATAAAGAAGAGGAGGAAGCCTGAAATTCTGGTTTAGATCTTTAATAGGGCGTTGCATGACTGAAGAAGAAGAATAACCAGATTTTTGGTTTTAAGGGATGTGAAAACAGGGAAGGGAGGACTCTAATTTCTGGTTGTGGATTCCTTCTCCAGCTCGTGGTTGGATTAGAACACAAGGAGTGGAGCACGAGCCGATCTCGGTTGAATTACAGATTTCCAGCAGAAGTTGAAGTAAAGCCAACAAATCATGCTTCAAAAACTTGGTTCGGCCGACTGATTGAAACAGTGAGGTAAAAAAATTATTCAAATTGTTGATTAATGTTGATGCATTACGTGGAATCAATAACTAAAGGATTTAGTGTACTCTATCAATTTGACATGGATTAGGATGTACTATGGTATAATAACTTGATATGAGTTAATTAGAACAAAAAACTTATGATAAACCTATTTAGTGTATAACAAAGAAATGTTAAGGTTTGAGGAACAAAATTAAATGGTTGTCTATTTATTTATTTAAGTAGTTAATTATTTAATTTTAAAAAATTAAATGAATGAAAATTATTTGAATCAGCACTATCAAATGACCTTAGCTAAAACTCTACTAATAGAAAAAAGATTAGAAATCTCAACTACGAACAAGACTAAAGACTTGACAAACAGAAGTCTTAGTTTGTTCGTAGTCATTTTATGAATGATTTAATTACAACATAAAGACTAAGAAATTGAAGAATACTTAATTAACAAGTGTACGAAGAGACTTCTAAAATCATTTTAATTAGTTAAAAGAATTACTAAATTACAAGTAGTGAAATTATTATGAAACATTGGTCAAGAAGTTATCATAATACAATTACTATTGCAGATCAATTTTCTAGGATGACTACTAACGACAAAGAGAAAGAGGAACGTCCGAAAATTCAGGTGGGCGGGATTTCCTCTCTCACCCGTATTATGCGAATTTTTAATTCAAAACATTTTGTCTTGGTAGCTTAGAATAAATCACATTATATTAATGAAATTGGTTCGACTTGATTGCACTATGTGTCGATGAATTGATGAATTATTAACTTTCATTACATGCATTCCTAGGAATTATATGGTAACACTTCCTCATTTATTCATTTTATTTGTCATGAAAATTTCATATACTTCTTATTTGGTTAGATGCTACATATGCGTTGATTCATGTGATTATTATTGTTACAAATTAAAATAAGATTAAAGGATTTTTAACAATCCACATACCGGTGCGATTGACAAGCCTGAGGCACATCAAGGTGACATCTCCTATATGTCACCGTTTGAGATTGTCGTGCCACAAGGCGGATTGTAGGTATTCCCAACCATAGCTATTGGTTACAGCTAGAAGTCTTTGGGAATTAGTACGAGGCTGCAGGAAGTATCCTCTCTTAGGCTATGATACTAAGGACTTGACTAATTTTAGATAGTACTTGAGACTTTCTATGATTAGACGAGATCATAGAGAATGCCGAGAGGCATCTCAACCCTCTTCCGATCTTAGATTACTACTCAAACTAATCAAGTGGTTGAAACGCCTAATGAATGTAAGTGTTTGTAAAATTTTGAGTTTTAATTTGTATAATGCGTGCGATGTGTAGGAATGATCCACTGAGCTATCAAGCTCACCCAATATTTATTTTACAGGTGCCCATAGAAATGAAACTTGAGCAGTCGACACCTTCCACCAAGTAGTCCTATTGTCAAAACTTGTTGCGTCCTAGTCTTTCTTTTTTGATAATCTATGTAAACTTAGTAAGTATTTTGATTTCTCTTTTTGCTTTACTATTAATATGTGATCCAATGTTTTGGGGAATGTATGACTCGAAACTCTTTTACGACTAGCATTTTAAAGCTAGTTGAAGTTTTGAAATCCACACGTGAACGGAGGTCCGACCAAAAATTAAGGTGTTACAAATATGGTATCAGAGCTCAGTATTATGATATACTGGGCTAGACTTGAATTTTTTAAAATGTGATTTTCATTGACAAACGAATTTGTCGATTGATTTGATTTCTCCGAAGAAGGAATCTGATGAAATGGAAAGGTGTCTATTAGGAGAGCATAGGTTTAGGTAGAGACCGAGTGTTGTCTGGAAAGTACAATAGATCATAAATAAAGTTAAAAACTTTTAGGACATAGGCTAGAAATAGGAAACGTGTTTGAACACACACTTGTTTGGTTAGGATGCGAGTTTGGGAGGACTCTGTATTTCTGGTCCCTATGTAGGATGGAGTGCATAGGGATTTGGAGGTATGGAAGAATCCTTGATTCGAAGAATGATGGACCATGTTTGGCAAATACTCGGTGTCTTTGGGGAACTTGTACGCACTGTGTTATATTGGGATGGGCCGGTACAACATAGTGGGTCTAGCTTCAGCCTTAGAGTAAGTCTACGGATGTTCATGTTGCATTGTGCCTGATCAACATAGTGGAACGTGGCAGCTGTGGAAATCGATTCATTTGCGCCATTTTAATGGGTGTAATGGAATTCTAAGTGGAGGTCTATGTGGAAGGAAGAGGGTAGGATGGGGTGCCCGGACTTGGAAGCATAGATCCAGACTTCATTATGCTAGCGTGTTTTTATTGTTTGATTGTTGTGTGCTTATTGTCATCTGACTATATGGTTGGTTAAATATTTTAAACCCAAATTTCGGTACCTAGCAATAGGCAACATGCTGTCGACTTAGAAGCATAAACCCCTAAGCCACTAATACAAATCAAGAACTTAGAGTCATGGTAGCACGAAAATTTTGGAAAGATTATAGGGAGGTTAGAAATAAATAGTTATTATTAGCAGCTGAGTTGTCTTGGTTGAAAAAAAAACATTTTTGAGATTGAAATAGAAGTCATAATACTTGTTCAATTGTCTTGTCCCTAAGTAATTTAATCATGATCTACTAACAAAAATTTTTCTGCCAGACCACGCCAAGAGGAAGGGGTAGACCTAGGAAAGACCGAAGGCAGGAGAATATTAAAGGTAGACCGGATCTAATAGATAATGACCCTCGCATAGCAACAACACCGGTGAGGATGGTAGTCATTAAAGAGACGATCTCGGACATCATAAAGAGGGTAATAGCCAAAGTCACTCTGAAAGTGGTGGAACAAGTAGTCATAAAGTTACAGCCGTCCACTCTAACGTTGCCACCGGCACCTATTCAGCCACAGACTCAACAGGAGGCGGGATCGACAGATGTAATACCCAGGGGCAAAGCCATTGGTTATGATAAAGAATAGAGGGATTTGTTGATCGAATTTCAGAAGTTAAGACCAAGCACTTTTGAAGGAATGACATACCATTTTGCTACAGATCGGTGGTTTACAGAAATGAATAAGCATTTGAACTCAATGGGAACTACGGGACCTAGAAGAGTGGTGTTGGCTGTCCATTAGCAAGTGGGACCGGCATATCACTGGTGGGAGATGATCATCAATGACCCAACCATAGATGAAGCTAATATGACATGGGACAAGTTTAAAGCGTTGTTCTATGATACATTATTCTCCACTGCCAAGAGGAGACAGCTACAGTCTAAAGTTATTAGATTGAACCAGAGGAGCATAACAGTGGCAAAATACAAACAGAAATTCATAGAGTTCTCAAGATTTTCCCCTGAGCTAGTAAGAGCTGAACAGTCAAAGGCAGACAGATTCTTGGAAGGACTAAAAGTGGATATTAGAAAGATCATTGCCCCATTGAAGCTAACAACTCTATGAGAGACGGTGGTGAAGGCACAAATGGTGGAACGAGACTTAGAGTATGAGCAGTCCTTGAAAAACAAATTTAAGAGGCCACAACAGAGGCAAATTGCAGGAGCTCCACAAAGGAAGCAGATCAAACAGAAGACACCTAAGGCAAACTCTACCAAAGGTCGAAAATAGGTGAACATAAAGCAGCAACCCTTACAGATAAAGCAAGGACAGACGAGTGGTGACCAGAAACAAGAAGCTAAGAGGTTAGGCTTATGTTATGCTTGCAACTAGAAAGGACACTTAGCTCGAGATTGTCCCAGCAAAGCGTTAGCTTTAGTCCCTTAGCAACCGCAGACCCGTGGATAGAGTGGAGGTCCACCAAAGAAGCAGCAACTACCACCACAGAAGGAATCAGCCCGACTATATTTGACAAAGGCTCAGACAAATTCTACTCCAGTGATAGAAGGTACGTTTTTTACTTTTTGGTCTAGCTGTACGAGTTTTATTTGACTCTGGTGCTACAAAATCTTTTGTGTCTAAGAATATAGTAAAAAAACTCCAATTAGTTAC
>JAJIYU010019831.1:0-10657 GCA_030144865.1 Tinospora cordifolia | reverse complement strand
CCTCAGTAGTATTTCTCTGAATCCTTGCTGTATTATCTCAACTTGTTTTGAGGCTTTGATCAACAGTCTTCGGGATCTACGTGTCGAAAATGTGATTTAATCGATGTCCATAAACAGTACAGTATAAATGAACAGTGCCAAATAGTAACAATGAACAGTACCGTATAAATGAACAGTAAACTACGTATGTGTACTGAAATGAACAGCAATACCTCCCAACTTAAATAAAGAGTAGAGCAGAGTGATTATACCTGCTCTGATCAGAACCACCTTCCTACTGCTTCAAAGGAGGCACCCAATAGTAGATCTTCACTACTGCTATGTAGAAACTGGGGTTTTTCCCTTCCTACTACTATATTTGCTGTCTAAAATAGTTGAAGAACAAGAGAAAAGAAGAGAGTAAGCAAGGAAATTATTTCTTTCTTGCTGGAATGAATTTTCAGAATGAGAGGGGGGGTTTATATAGAATTTTCTAGCAGAAAAAAACGAAACCATACAATTGTGAATAGTTTGTTACTGTAGCTACAGCAACCCGTCGAATCCAATTTTGTTTGCTGACAAAATAATGACCGTATTTGTGAACAGTAACCGTATTTTTGAACAGTAACAGTAAATTTTAATTTTTTTTTTTCGAATTCCGAGTATTACAACACTGAAATTGTAGGTATTACACCTAGACCATATAGGACATCTACTAATGTGGGTATACTAAATTATTTGCATGGGACATGGGATCTTTTTACAAGGATCCAAATAAAGGAAACATCTCATGAAGCTTTGGGTAGGATGAGGGTACACATAATCATGGTGTTCTACCTATGTGACTTGTACATGCTTAGGGTGGCCATGACTTCATGGGTTCACAAAAATCAAATAAAAATTAATATCTCCTTATTTACAAGGAATTATGATTTATAACCTATAGTTTTGAAATCACATGAAAAAAAATTAAGAATTCCAAAATGTGGTTTGGTGAAATTGATTTTTATTTATTTTACTTATTTAGAACCCACTGAAGGCACTATGAAATGAAAATCCAAATCTTGGCCAATTGTCCTAATTTTTGGATATGTTGTTTATTTTGTCAGTTCATGTCATTCTGTTTCATTTTAGGTTATTTCAATTCCTCAAAGTACCATAAATGTCAATTCTTTCTAATTTGGACCCCCCGAAAGGCATTTGACAAATGAAAACTCTAATATTGACTAATTGTTCTAATTTTTTATATGTTATCCAACTAGTTGGCTCGTGTCACCTTACTTCATTTTCAATTGTTTTGGGTCCCTAAAGGTTACCAAATGAGACTTTTGAAAACCTGTCAAATTTAGTCCCGAAATGAACTCAGTTTCATTTTTCATCCGATTTCACTAAATTGATCCTGAGTTTCATTTAATTAAATATAGAGTTTCCAAGGTATTACAACCTACCCTTCTTAAAAAAAATTTATTCTCGAAATTTGTACATAACTAAAGATTTCTAGTAAATAGTTGTGGATACTTGGTCTTCATTTTGCTTTCGAGTTCTCAGGTAGCTTCTTCCACCCTGTGATGCTTTCATAGTACCTTCACCAATTGAATATTCTTCATTTTTAGACTCTGTGCTTTGTGGTCGAGGATTCTGACTACTACTTCCTTGTAAATAGCATCATTTTGCATGTCAGGTTCATATATTCTCTAATTTTCTTTTAAGGTTTAAGGCATAAGACCACAACATCCTCTAGTGTCTCAGTGACTCTCTCAGACTTACTGACTTATTCTGTGGATTTGATTGGCCGAAACTAAGCCACTTTAGTAAGGCGATCCACAATTACCCATACAATGTTTTCTTCCTAAGTCTTAGGGTATTTTCAGTATCTAAGGTATGGTCAGTATGCTTATTCCACTCATTTTCACTACGAGAAATTGATGATACAACAACATGTATTAAACAACGTGCATCAACGACCGTTGTAATAGAAGGCATACGACAACATTCATAAACTCTCTGTTGTAAAATCGCTTATGTAAAATGCGTACAACAACATTCACGTTGGAAACGTTGTTGAAAAGGCTATTACAATGAGCACTCGAATGTTGTTCTATACTATTACAACAATCATAGTTGCACGTTGTCGAATGACTCATTTTACAATGTTCATTTGTAGACTGTTGTTAAAAGAATATAAGGTATTACAACACTCATTCACGAACGTTGTCTATAGTCGTCTATAACAACGGTTTATTTAACTGCTGTAAAAAAATAATATAAATAAAAATAAAATTAATTTGCCCAAAAATTATATTTAATAAATTAATCATACAAGTTAAAATTAATTCTATTAGTAAAATAATAAATAAGAAGAAAAAGACAAAAAAAACTAAATATGCTATTTTAGTATAAAATTAATACTTTTGATAAAATATATTACTTAATCTTCTAATTGATAAAATAATTAAATTATTTCTTAAATAATTTTATTTTATTTACTAAATTATTTTGTTGAATAATTTATTCTATTTTAGTTGGATAGTTTATTTTTATTTTTCTTGAGATTTTATTGTATTATTAAATTTATTTAGAAATATATTATTCGTTTGTTATACCACATTTTATTCACATGTTATCTTCTCATTATTCATATGTTATATCACATTATTCAGACATTATTCTTATATTATACTACTATTCACGCATATTTGCACGTTATTCAAATATTGTACATTCATTATTCGTTTGTTATAACCGCATATTTGTGCATTATTCATTTGTTATACGCGCATATTTGCGCATTATACAAATATTATACATATATTATTCGTTTGTTATACCCACATATTTGCACGTTGTTCAAATATTATACATCCATTATTCGTTTGTTATATCGCATTTTATTCACATGTTATCCCTGCATTATTCATTTGTTATACTACATTATATATATATATACGGTATTTTTTACTGTCAATCCTTTTATAGCTTAGGTGGTAAGGCATCAAAATGTCCATATAGGTGGGCAGGTTTCAACTCCTAATGGGAGGTTGTTGGTGTAGGTGTGTGTATATTTGTCAAAAAAAAATATTTTTAACTGAATAATGCGGGTATAACAAACGAAAAATACATGTATAATATTTGATAATGCTCGAATATGCGTGAATAGTGGTATAACGTAAGAATAATGTATAAATAATGCAGGTATAAAAATTATTCAATTGAATGGTATAAAAATTCAAGAATAATATGTGAATAATGCGAAGATAACATATGAATAAAATGTGGTATTACAAACGAATAATGCATGTATAATATTTGAATAACGTGCAAATATGTGTGAACAGTGGCATAATATAAGAATAATGTCTGAATAATGCGGTTTAATATATAAAATGTTGTATAACATATGAATGCCCCCCAGCAAGATAGGGCTCAGCCCTCTAAGAGCATGACCACAGACGACTTGCCCTCAGTCTCATGCGTTATGACTAGTATTCTTTATCAAGGAATAACTGAAAGACTATATCTTGATCTTGAGGAGCTCGACTACACCCCAAGAAGGAGAGGGCGCCAGCCCGGGGTGTAGGTGAGCGATAATAGGAATTCTTGAATGGGCTTTCCATCTTCTCAAAGAGGTAGCCTGAGATTGGGAGCATAGTGTAGGCTAGGCTTCTTGCATACTTTAACTCCTCGCTATAGTTGACTCCAAGGGATTCCCCGGTTGGAAAGATGAGAGTGCCTTTATTGTATATATATATATAATGTTTGAATAATGTAGTATAACATATAAAATGAGGTATAACATATGAGTAATGCGGGAATAATATGTGAATAATATATATATAATGTTTGAATAATGTAGTATAACATATAAAATGAAGTATAACATATGAGTAACGTGAGAATAACATGTGAATAGAATGCATACATATATATATATATACACGGTATTTTTGATTGACAATCCCCATAGCTTAGGTGGTAATACATCAAAATATCCATATAGGTGGGCGGGTTTCAACTTCCAATGAGAACTTGTTGGTGTAAGTATGTGTGTATTTATCAAAAAAATAGCATTTTTGACTAAATAATATCGTTATAACAAACAAAAAATGAATGTAAAATATTTGAATAATGCTCAAATATATGTGAATAGTGGTATAATGTAAGAATAATGAATGAATAATGCAAGTATAAAAATTGTTCGGTTGTTTGGTATAAAAATTTGGGAATAATATGTGAATAATGGTGAGATAACATGTGAGTAAAGTGTAGTATAATAAACAAATAATGTATGTATAATATTTGAATAATACGCAAACATATGTGAATAGTGGTATAATATAAGAATAATGTCTGAATAATGCGGGGGTAATATGTAAATAATATATATATATATATATATATATATATATATATATATACACGGTATTTTTCATTGTCAATCCCCCATAGCTTAGGTGGTAAGGTATCAAAATGTCCATACAGATGGACAGGTTTCAACTCCCAATGAGAGCTTGTTGGTGTAGGTGTGTGTGCATTTGTCAAAAAAATTGATATTTTTAATTGAATAATGTAGGTATAACAAACGAAAAATGAATTATAATATTTGAATAATGCTCAAACATATGTGAATAGATGTAGAATGTAAGAAGAATGTCTAAATAATGCGGGTATAAAAATTGTTCGGTTGTTTGGTATAAAAATTCGAGAATAATATGAATAATACTAGGATAACATGTGAATAAAGTGTGGTATAATAAACAAATAATGCATTTACAATATTTGAATAACATGCAAATATGTGTGAATAGTGGTATAATATAAGAATAATGCTTGAATAATACGGTATAACATATAAAATGCAGTATAACATATGAATAATGTGAGGATAACATTTGAATAATATATATAATAATGCCTGAATAATATGGTATAACATATGAATAATGCGGGTATAACATGTGAATAAAATGTAGTATAACAAACGAATAACGCATGTATAATATTTGAATAACGCACAAATATGTGTGAATAGTGGTATAATGTAAGAATAATGCATGAATAATGCAGTATAACATATAAAATGCGGTATAACATATAAATAATGTGAGGATAACATGTGAATAAAATGCGGTATAACAAACGAATAATACATTTCTAAAATAAATTTAATAATACAATAAAATCTCAAGAAAAATAAAAATAAACTATCTAACTAAAATAAAATTAATTATTCAACAAAATAATTTAGTAAATAAAATAAAATTATTTAAAAAATAATTTAATTATTTTATCAATTAGAAGATTAAATTAATAAAATAAAAATTTTTGTCAATTAGAAGATTAAAATGTAATAAAATTTTTGTTATTTATATAAAAATAGTATTTTGAATAATTACTATAGTAGAAGGATTTGTCAATAAAGTGGCAATTGGTTATTTGATAATTATAGATAAAAATACAATAATATGATACTTGTGTGCACGTCGATAACAAATATATAAAAAATTAATTAATCAAGAAATAAATGAATTAAAGACCATATTTTATTTAAATATATGCGTAGACTACGATTAGGAAATAAAAGAGCACTTGAAAATCGTGAAGCATGACGGTTAGGGCATGAAGAACAAAACAGAAACAAGGTTGTTTTGTTTGGACTGAAACAAAGAAGACGCACTGGGGAAGAAACTGTTTGTTCATGTTTTGGCAAACAGGAAGTAAGAATGAAATAGTAAAGGGGTTTTGTTACTATGATTTGGGTTTTGGAGTAAAGAAGAAGAGAAAACAATGGTGTTGTGTCTGTTGTACGAAGAAGAAGAAACCAACAACTCTGATGTTGTGTACGTGTCGTTGGTGTGCGAGGAAATTGAAGAATGCATTTGCGTTGCTGCTGTGCGCGAAAGCATAATGAAGAAACAGATGCAGATTTGGGAGTGATTTGTGATTTCTAGGCTCAGTCGTGAAACAAAAAAAGATGATGCCCTAGCTTTGGCATTTTTGCGTAGAAAAGCTTCAACAAAGAAATAAGATATTTAGTTGGTTGAGAAATTTCAAAAGGGTTTTAGAGCATAAAAAATCATATTTGTGATGAACAAGTTACTAAGGGGTGTTCGATGCTCAAAACAGTTTCGATCAAGATCGAGGGCATCAAATCTCAATTTGAAAGAGAATGAAAGAAAAATTGAGTTGAGAAGCGAATCGAAGAGGTATAATCTCTTTAAAACTCCAATCTTTGTTTTGTTTAGATGTGAAGACTAAGATTTATTAATGTGTGTTTCTGTTCTCCAATTATTACTGTCGATCATTCTTTTCTGTTGTTTTTACGAGATATCAATTATCTTGTTTTAGTTCGTTGATCTGAGCATTACTTTCTATTGTTCTTATCTGTTATCAATGATCTTGTTTTGGTTCATTGATCTTCTCTGTTCTAAGAGTCATAGTTCTTCCTCTTCATCATCCACTATTTTAGGACTTGTTTTGGCACCAAAAGCATTGGCTAAAGTGAGATACCATTTTTATTGCCAGCAAACAGTATTCGATTTGTATGTTGATAATTCAAGAAATCCATTATCCTTCCATCAAATGGTTGCAAATACTAAAGTTGCACAAAAAAGGCAATAGAAATACTTTTTTTAACAAAGAATTTCATGACAACTATGTCAATGTCACCATTGCAATTGTAGAACATTTATAACTATGGGATAAAGGAGTGTTTATCTCTATATATGCATTACTGGCTCCTTCATTTGTCTTTACATTGTTATAGATTATTATTTTCTTGAATATTTGAATCTTTCTTTCTTTAATTATTTAGCATTTTCTATTTTCCTTTTCATATTCCCATTGTAGAGCTTCAACATTTGAGAAATAGTTTACTTGATCAAGTTGTTCAATGCATTGAAGAGAGACTATGTACTCCTGGAAACTACATAGCTTGCAACAATCATGTTGCCCACACACACACCAATCTTGGCAGGTTAAAGTTGAAGTCCATTGCTAGACTATATGATTACCTCTTTTATATAGAGAGATTTTTGGTCAAATCATGTGAATACTATAAGACAAATATTTCTGTATGTATGGATGCATTTTTTGTGAAAAAAATATTTCCTCTATGTTAAATGACAAGTTTGATAAAGATTTCTTTGCCACACCAACGTTCTATCTAATTTTTGACTTCTTCCAAAGGTTGTTAATCATTATTTTTGTATTGTTTATATTACTTTACTTTTATGTTGATATATTTTTATGCAATTTTTGGATAGGTAATCAAGATGAGACGTGATGATCCTCCAAGAAAAATTTTTGCTTATAGAACTTTTTATTTTTGTTTATTAGGATTAATAATGATAACTAGTGTAAATAATAATTATACTATTTGATGGATTGTATATATGTGTGACGTCCCACATATTTAACATCGAAATGATGGATCCGAGATTCATGTACTCTGTGTATTTTTCTGGAATTATAATGAGAAAATACAAGATTTTTCCAATTTTTCTCAATTTCGGATTAATTATTAAAGGAAATGAAAATAATTCGAGGAAATAGAATTTTAAGGAGAAAACACATGAAAGTATTAGGAAAATGTGTTTTCTTAAGTAAAATAATTTATAAAAGGGATTTATGAATTTTTGGAATAATTATCAGATTTTTAGAATGATAAATAGAATTTTTGGAAGAAAAATATGATTTTTGAGAAAATTATTCGATTTTTGAGAAAATTATTCAATTTTTGGAGAAAATAATTGAATAAATGTTAAAATTGTGTATAATGTTGGTATTTTGACGAAAAAAGATGAATTAGACAATTTATAATTGTAGAGGACGAAAAATATGAAATTTCGATGTATAACACATATATATGAATATGTATATGTAAATAATAAGAAAAACAAAAACAAAAAAAAAGAAAAAATAAATAAATATATAAAGAGGGGAATTCGGGCTCGGGCCGAACAGCCCGTGCGGGCCGAGCGTGGTCGGACTGTTCGGCCCGACCCGAGCACGTGGGCTTGAGCCCGCGCGCCCTTGAGGCCCAACGTGGGCCGGCCCACAGTTTTGGGCCGGCCCACGGTTTTGGGCCGACCCACGCGCCTAATAGAGGGGGAGGTCCAGCCCTCCCCCTTGTTTTGTCTTTTGTGCGTAAAAAACCTGATTTTTGGCGAATTTTCAGCATTTTTCAGCCATTTTTTAGCACAAAAACCATGGGAGCATTTGGTATTTAACCCATGGTTTTGGCCATCACTTCATGGCCTCCCTTGTGGCCAATCCAGGCTGCCAACTGGGCATCCAGCATGTGAAGGTAGATGCCACTTGGATGCCACATGTCACCCATTCTTGCCATGCAAGCCTCTCCCATGCAACAAAACCCCCTCTTGAGCTCAAACCCATAAATTTTTCAGATTTCTGTAGCTAACTTCCTTGGCTTGGATCTCCTTCAATCCTCAACCAAATCAAGCAAATTATAGCTTAATTCGAAGCTAGTACTACCACCTACAAGATCCTACAAGTGATTTGCCCAGTCCTTGAGCCGTTTGAAGCAAAAAACACCAAGAAGAGGGTTGTCCACACTGTTCAACCTAGAAATTTCAGAAAGTGTGTGCTGGAGCCATCTTTGGAACCCTGGAACTTAGCTATTTTCAATCCCTTCTTGAAGGTAAAATGGTTTATTCCTCTCATCTTAATATGTACTTTGATCTTCAAGGGTTAGAGAATGAGAAATAAGATCTTATGCATAATTTTAGAACCCTTGAAGTTGGTTACTCACCCACTGTCACAACTGCTAAATAGAGACAATTGGAGCAATCTTGGAAAAGCTTGTTCTTAAACTACTGTAGGCACATCCCTAAGGTAAAAGTCCATCATCCTACTCCTTATTATGAATATTTAAGTGTCCAAGTGGTAGAAATTAGAAAATAAAACGTTTAATGTGTGGTATAAGCCACTGTTACTGACTGTTAAACATAATGTTGCGACAGTGCCAACAGAAACAGTTTGGGGCCAGAATAGGGGCTACATTCGGGACACCTAAAGGCACCCTTTTGGGCTGGAACCAGAGGCATCATAGACTCCATAATAGAGGTTCAAGAAATGTATAAATACTTCACCTTAAACTCTTATGGATGTATCTTGTTATGCATGCATATATGCCACGATAGTAGGGTGCTAGAACAAACTTCCTTGTGTTCTTTAGGATATAACAGAATGTTGATGGAATGATGAACATGTTTTAGATGTTGCATGCTACTAATTTGAGGTGGTTGTGATAAGTGAATATTTTATGACATATAAACTATAAATGGACACAAGAAACAACCCATAAGGTGGTGTTAGAATGAGGGAAAGGAACACTAGAAAGATGGTAGAATTTGTAAATCCAGAAATTCCTACAATCTGTCTGAAATTCTAAAATAAAATTGACCGACTAAACCATGATAGATTAAGCTGAAATTTGGTAGAGAGACCCCTAGGTATGTCTATAAGTTTCTTACAAAATTTCAGAGCATTCTGATGTGTGTAGCTAGGTCAACTGAGGCAAACAGTCACTGCCTGTCATAGGGGATACGGGGTATGTGCAGTTTCTGTTATCATGCTTAGAAACCTTAGTAAATGAGGTCCAAAAAAATTGTAATTTAAAATTCTAGGGAAACCTTAGGAAGTCTAGAACAGTTCTCCAAAGTTTGGTGCAAATCCGATGAACGGATTGCCTGCAAAAAAATCAGAAAAATAGTTGCGCAGATAGGGTCATAGGCTAAGGTTTGTGCTTAAGTAATGAAAATTGGGAAGATTGGCCCTTTTTGGCCCAATTGACCCCATAATAACCAGAATTGACCCTGTATGACTCTGTTGACCAGCTAGGTCAACAAATGATAGGTTGACTAGGGTTGACCAAGATTGACCGAGGTCAATCAAATAGACGTAGCAACTAAGGTAAAGTGAACGAACGTATAAGAACTAGTCTTGACTAGGCCAAATGATTGATTAACCAATGATATATAATTAGAGTGAGCCAAGTCTCATATTAATGTTAAGAAGTTGCATCAATTTCGTAGGACTCAGTGCTAGCGGGACGCGACCGGTCGCGAGAGGAGCGCCGGTCGCGAGAGCATCCTGGTGAGTAGTGTTTTCTAACTCATGTCTTAGAGCTTGTTATTCTGTGCATTGTGAATATGACATTACATATTGTGATGAACTTGCATCCTTTGAAAGAGTTTTAAATAAAGTGCACCGAATGTCGAGGTCTGGGAGCGGGTTAGGGTATTGGATGTTGTAGAGCAATTAGGGTGAGTTGTGACCCTGATAGTGTCCACCTAGCACAGAGTGCCTATTGAGGGGTTCTGTGGGCCTACGATGATGGCAACGGCAATAAGTCCTAATCAGATCGTCACGTATGCCTTACGGTCTGCAACTTGCTCGTGTATTGATTGGGCTCCCATAGAGCATCGAGTGACCACCTAGCACAGAGTGCCCTAAGGGGGGTTCTGTGGGCCCAGATTTGGGTTGTCACCTCTACACCTAACCGTCGGGTTTCTCCCACTTGAGTGTTTTTAATTGCCTTGGAGAACTTGCGAGCCTCGGCGAATGTTTTCATTGTTTAACTGTTTTTAACAAAGGTGCACAACTGCATTATGATTTTGAATTGTGTTTACTGTTGCATTCATTTGCATAATGTTAT
>JAJIYU010019830.1:0-10629 GCA_030144865.1 Tinospora cordifolia | reverse complement strand
GGACAAATGATAATAGAAAATTCAGATGAAGTGAAGGATACTATAGTGGAGTCCTTTAAAGGATGCACAATAAGAAGAAGAAAAGTAAAATTATGCTTGAGGGGCTAGATTTATAGGGATAGAGGAGGAAAGAGTGGCTTAAAATACCCTTTGATGAAAATGAGATAAGAGTAGTAGTATTCGCTAGAGAAGGATATGAAACTCCTGACCCAAATAGTTTTACTGTGAAATTCGATAAGGAGAATTGGGAGATAGTAAAAGAAGACATTCAAAAGGTGTGTAGACAATTCTATGGTGACAAAATCATAAACAAGATTACGAGTGAGACGTATATAGTGTTGATCACCTAGAAGTCAAGCTCTGACTAACTTTAGACCCATTAGTCTCACTAATAGCATGTACTCAACCCTGAGTTCCTATGGGCCCCGCACCGCACGCTGGTCAACGATGTCCTATAACTTACCCAAAGTCATGGGAACTATCTACATCCTCTTTAGAATGAAGATAGTCGGCCCCTTGGGTTGCGCCAAGGAGTAGTCGTAAGATGACCTATTAAATATCATCAAGGAAGTTAGGACCATGTCCCCCTCTATAATAGACTTCTAAGCTTTTTCTTTCATCCCAAAAGGAAACATCAAAATGTGAGGCCAATCATACTGGGCTTTTTGGAGGTCGAAACGAACTCTGATTGCGACGAAACTTCAGACCCTCTAATTAGGTTACGGTGCATTTTCAAACATGACTGTTACAGACTACCCTACTTGAAGGGTCGATGGCCCATCGACACTGTGGCCGCGTTCTCCTTCGAACATTTCCGTAGCGGTTCTCGCCATCGGTTCGTCCCTCTTGCACCAACTGATTGTCGCACCTCAACTTTCGTAGTCTCGACTTGAATCTGGAACCATTTTCCATTCAACATCTCACCTTGAGAACCACTGCATTCTTCCTCTGGGTAAAGCGTCTATTATAGGTTGCACCACTGTGCTACCCCACTGTGCGTCCTTGTGACATCACCGTGTTCTTCATCCTGTGCCTCTCTAGCACTAGTACCTCGAACATGTCGGCATCAAGCTCAAATATATGTTCTTGACCCCATGCCTTTCTAGCATCAGTGCCTCGAATAGTCCATATCATACTCAGCTGTATAAACTGCACCTCTGTGCTCAACTGGTCATATGTTGTTCCTTCACCCCATGCCTCTCTAGCACCAGTGCCTCGAACATATCTGCATTATAATCAGCCACATAAAGTTGCACCTCTATGCACGACTAGTCACATCTCAGTCCTTCGCCCCATGCTTCTCTAGCATTAGTTCCTCGGACATAGCTGATCCCACTGTTGTTCTTCACCCCATGTGTCTCTAGCATTAGTGCCTCGAACAGTTCGCATACTCAGCATTTGCATCTCCATGTGCATTCGAAACATTGTTGCTCTTCACCCCGTGCTTCTCTAACAGTAGTTCCTCGAACAAACAATGAAGCTTCGGTCACTTTGCTCATTTAGCTAACTATTACATGAGATTTATTGTTGGCTATTCCAAACGGGTTGCTATCCTCACTGACTTGTTAAAGAAAGACAAGTCTTGGAACTGGACAGAAGCTTGCAACCAAGCAATGAAGGAGTTGAAGGAGGCCATCTCTTCTAAACCCGTACTGAGACTCCCAGACTTCGAATTGCCATTCGAAGTTTATATTGATGCCTTAGATTGAGCTATTGGAGGTGTTCTAGTTCAAGGACACCTAGTTGCTTTTGAAAGTAGGAAGCTGAACGAAGTAGAACGGTGATATCCTGCCCATGAAAAGGAAATCTTGGCAGTAGTGCACTGCCTACGTACCTGACGACACTCTTTGTTGGGAACGAGCTTCATAGTAAAAACAGATAATGCTACTGTTACTTACTTTTAGACCCAGAAAAAGCTGACCCCTAAACAAGCTCGTTGGCTTGACTTTGTGGCTGAATTTGACATGCAGATTGAGCATAAACTAGGAAGGCTCAATTCTGTACCTGATGCATTAAGTCGAAAGGTAGTGGCTGAAACGTTGGTTGCCATTACTACTATAGAGACAAACTTGTTATTGAAGATTAAAGAGCAAAGTGCTAGTGATAGCACTTGTCAGATGTTGGTTCAAGAAGTCAAAGATGGGATCATTTGAAGGTTTTGGCTGGAGGACGGATTTCTCTACGTTGGGCAGGACACCCAGGTGTGGAACGAACCATTGCCTTGCTATCTCGGTCTTATTTCTATCCGAAAATAGAAGAGGACGCGGAAGCCTATGTAAAGACTTGTTTAGTTTGTCAACTAGACAAGACTAAGAAGAGGAAAGCAGCCGGAACACTTTAACCGCTGCCAGTTCTAGAGAAGCCATGGAGGAGTATCTCCATGGATTTTATCACTGGATTACCAAAATTTTAGGGATATCGATCTATCTTTATGGTGGTGGATAGATTTTCTAAGTATGCAATATTCATTCCAGCCCCTTATGCCTGTATTGCTGATGTTGCTGTTGAACTGTTCTTCAATAACGTGGTAAAATATTGGGGAATCCCGGAGGACATTATCAGTGATTGAGACACTAGGTTCACGGGACGATTTTGGACTGCACTGTTCGGACTTCTTAGATCAGAACTGAAGTTCTCCATATCAAGTCACCCCCAAACTGATGGTCAGATAGAAAGGGTGAATACTCTGTTGGAGGAATACTTGAGACATTTTGTGAATGCAAGCCAGTCAAATTGGGTGAAACTGTTACCTACAGTCCAATTTTGCTACAACCTGCACAAGCATTCAAGTACAGGGATGAGCCCATTTGAAGTTGTTACTGGATAACAACTCCTTACTCCCCACGAAATTGGTAGAACAAAAAGCTTAGGGCGGAGCCCAGCAGCATGCAGATTTACAAGGCATAAATAGGAGATGCTAGAGGAAGCAAAAGATAGTCTCTCCAAGGCTATCAGAAGGATGAAAAAGTGTGCAGATCAGCATCGGAGGGAACTAAGTTTCAATGTTGGGGACAACATATTGTTAAAGGTACTACCTCAAATTTGGAAACGGATAAACAACAAGATAGTTCACAGGAGCTTGCTCCCCAAATATGATGGACCCTTCGAGGTGATGAAGAAGGTGGGTCGAATAGCTTACAGGCTGAAGCTACTTGACGCCTCAAGATCAACCCCACTTTTCATGTAAGCTTCTTGAAGCCTTACCATGAGGACTTGCTGAATTCAGACAGGCAAGTCTTGAAGCGAGCCCTACCTACCATCAGGATTCAATTCAAAAAAGAAGCTGAAGCCATACTAGACCAGAAGGTCATAAGCCAAAGCAAGAAAAATTGAAGGATTTACAATTTGGTTCAATGGAAGGGATTATCAGGATTAGAAGCGTCATTGGAGAGGGACACTACCCTATGGCAGTTCAAGGACCTGATCAACCAGTACCTTATACAACATTAATCGAGGACGACGAATGAGATTGGTGGGGGAAGTCTGTTAGACCCTCGGTCCTGATCACTCGATGAAAGTTTATCTTGGTGAGCTAAGGGCCAAGCACTCGTGCACCTCGGAGTAGGTTGCACACGCAATTGCCGAATGAGCTGTCGGTTGCTAGAAGTTTTGAATGTGCAAGAGCATGACAGAACATGGAAAGACACAAAAGGGTAGTTGGAGCCGGTATCCAACCATCCATGAACGTGACATATGGATGTTGGCCACTTGGGGTAGTTACAAACAGTTGTGCTCGGTTATGGAACTGCCCAAGGACAAGTGGCACGTGAAGGCACACTAGGGGAGTTATGAAACCGTCTATAACTTCTCCATGAACAGAGGGATCATAGGAGCACCTTGGGAAGTTATGCAACTACCCATGGACAGGTGTGCCCATGAATAGAAGTGCTCACGGATAAGTGTTGCAATGATGTCCACCAGGGAAGTTACGCAACTGTCCATAACTTCCTATGGACAGGTGGTGCATAGATGCTCACTTGGAAAATTATGGAACCACCCATAACTTCCCACGGATAGATGGCGCAGGGATGCCCATCAAGGAAGTTATGGAACTGCCCATAACTTCCTAGAGTCAGTTGGCAAGTGATAACACATCATTGTACAATTGTAAAGGGCGTTTTTCTATATAAGTCCATGTGCTGTACTCGGAACAGTCAGTCCGGATTTACCTTGTAATCAAATTGTTTGAGTAAATAAAGTGGTCTTTGTGCCTATTCTATGTGCCTTGTGACTTTCACTCTATACGTTTGGGATAACACCCTGTTGCCTAGACACAGTGCCCGTTGCCTTGTGATTCGACCCTCTAAGGTGACCCTTCGAATAAAGTTGATAATCATTCGATCAAGCTCGAGTGCATAGCCTTAGAATGCCCCCTTGACCGAGAGATATCACTTCGGATTGCTGAACTAGAGTGAGACTCTAGTGCACTCACGGGAGGTTGCGACTAAGAAGCAGTTAACCCTGAATAGCAGTCATCAACCTGCGGTCGGTTGAAGTTTGTAGTGAAAAATTTCGGATACCCGACAGACCCATGACAATTTGGTATCAAAATTGGACGATGATGAAGTAGCTTTGAAATCTACGAGTGCATCCGTCACAACAATAGCAAAAGGAAGATCCTTGACTGCTTGTCTCCTCAACTCAGCTTGGGCCCATAACTCCAACCCGGACGTGAAGTTGAAGAGTTTGTCATCTTCTGACATGTTCTTGATATCTAGCATCAGTGAAGTGAACTGTTTGACATACTCCCTCACTGTGCCTGTCTACTTCACTTTTTTAAGGCATCTCGAGCCAGTCAGGCTGCATTAGTAGGGAAGAATTGATCCTTCAATTCCTTCTTCAAGGTCTCCCACGTCTTGGTCTTGGGATGACTTGCCGTAGCATCATCATCAACTTTGGTTCGCCACCAGAGCTTTGCGTCTCCCGTCAGGTACATTACCGTCAAGCCAACTTTTTGTTCCTCCGAGGTATGAATAGTAGTAAACTATTATTCCATATCCCATAGGAAATGCTCCAGCTCTTTGGCATTCCGGGTTTCACTGAATGCCTTTGGTTCTGGGACTTTGGTCTTTGGCACGTCCGCACCTTGGGGACCTTTGTTTACAACACATTTTAGAATTCCAATCTCCATGACCACAGTCTGTGTCATGTCTATGCAGATGTTCCCTACAACACGAACACCAGTCACCATCTCTTTGCATTTCCATTCCACCATACATGATTCCAAGGCTTCAAGTCTGGTATTCAAAGCATTCATTCCGAGAGTCTCGACTCCAGAACTAAAACTTGTTTGAACAAGATCCGCCAGGGCTCGTTCATGTTCTACAATTCTTTCCTTCAAGTCGTCTATTGCCTCTCGTGTGCTACCACCAGCCATCTAACCTGGCTCTGATACCAATTGTCATGGGCTTACCGTTAGTTCCTAGATTTGTCTGTGCGGCGCCTCAAATACACCTATTCTCGGCCATCCATTCACACAAACTCATCCCAATTAGCTCAATGAAAGTCTTAAACTCAATGTTGTGTCGGAACCCCGGATAACCAACTCGTTTGGGGCTATCGGATAACTCAGGCATATCGGTACACTGTGTCGCCCTGGACAGTGTACTATTGTGATCACTGTGGATGGCTCCCCGAGTGCATCCCTCATTGGATGACTCCTCTGAGTGCATCCCATATAAAACACACTCCAACATGATGGCCAGAGATAGTTCAATACACCCAACACGGACGTCAGGTGGCATACTGGCATCGTATACGCAACCCTGAGTTCCTGTGGGCCTCGTATTGCTCGCTGCTCAGCGGTGTCCCATAACGTATCCAAAGGCATGGGAACTATCTACATCCCCTCTAGAATGAAGATAGTCGACCCTTGGGTTGCGCCAAGGAGTAGTCCTAAGATGACCCATTAAATGTCATCAAGGAGGTTAGGATCATGTCTCCCTGCGCCATTTGTCCGTGGGAAGTTATGGGTGGTTCCATAACTTCCCAGGTGAGCATCTGTGTACCACCTGTCCATGGGAAGTTATGGGCAGTTCCATAACTTCCCTGGTGGGCATCAATGCAACACTTATCCGCGAGCACTTCTGTTCGTGAGCACACCTAGCCATGGTCAGTTGCATAACATCCCAAGGTGCTCCCATGATCCCTTTGTTCGTGGGGAAGTTATGGACAGTTCCATAACTCCCCTGGTGTGCCTTAATGTGCCACTTGTCCCTAGGCAGTTCCATAATCGAGCACAACTGTTTGTAACTTCCCTAAGTGACCAACATCTGTGTGTCACGTTCATGGGTGGTTGGATATCGGTTCCAACTACCCCTTTGTGCCTTTTCACGTTCTGCCATGCTTTTGCACGTTTAGAACTTCGAGCAACCGACAGCTCATTCGGCAACTGCGTGTGCAACCTACTCCGAGGTGCACGAGTGCTTGGCCCTTGGCTTGCTTACCTAATCCTTCATCTGGTGATCAGGGCCGAGGGTCTAACAGACCTCTCCCACCAGTCCCATTTGTCATCCTCGATGAATTTTGTATAAGGTCCTGGTTGATCAGGTCCTCGAACTGCCATAGAGTAGCGTCCCTCTCCAATGACGCTTCTTATTCTGGGAATCCCTTCCATTGAACCAGATAGTAAATCCTTCGATTTTTCTTACTTTGGCCCATGACCTTTTGGTCAAGTCTGGCTTCAACATTTTTTTCGAATTAAACCTTGATGGTAGGCAGAGCTTACTATGAAGCTCGTTCCCAACAAATAGTGTTGCCAGGTACGTAAGCAATGCACTACTGCTAACATCTCCTTTTCATGGACAGGGTACCACTGTTCTGCTTCATTCAATTTCCTGTTTTCAAAAGCAACCGAGTGCCCTTCTTGAATTAAAACACCTCCAATGACTCGATCTGAGGCATCAATATGAACTTCGAATAGCAATTCGAAGTCTGGGAGTCTCAGTACAAGTTCAGAGGAGATGGCTTCTTTTAACTCCTTCATTGCTTGGTTGCAAGCTTCTGTCCAGTTCCAAGGCTTGTCTTTCTTCAACAAGTCAATGAGGACAGCAACCCATTTAGAGTAGCCAACAATAAATCTCCTGCAATAGTTAGCTAAACCAAGGAAAAAGCGAAGTTCAGGTATCTTAGAAGGTGCAACTGTTATTGCATGTACCTTCTTTTGATCCATGCTCAGTTTCCCTCCACTGATCACGTGCCCGAGAAATGTGACAGCTTCTTGAGCAAACTCACATTTCTCCTTCTTTACATAAAGTTTGAACTCCCTTAGTTTGGACATAACCATCTTGATGTGCTTCCAATGTTCCTCAAGAGTTTGGCTATAGATCACTATATCGTCAAGATATACTACCACAAACTTATCAATGAAGTCATGTAACACATTGTTCATTAGATGACAAAAGGTCGCAAGGGCATTGGTGAGGCCAAAAGACATTACCAAGTATTCAAATGACCTATACCTTGTCACCATAGCCGTCTTTGGTTCATCGCAGGCAGCAATTCAAACTTGGTAGTATCTTGAACGCAAGTCCAGTTTTTTTAAGAATCTGGCCTTGGCCAATCGATCAAACAAATCCGCAACAAGTGGAATTGGATACTTGTTTTTCACGGTGAGTTTGTTCAAGGCTCTGTAATCTAGGCAAATCTATAACGTTCCATCTTGTTTTTGCTAAAACAACACAGGTGCTCCAAATGGGGCCTTGGATGATTGAATGTAACCTGCCTCCAGTAACTCTGTTAACTGTTTTCGCAGTTCTTTGAGTTCTTTAGGCACCATCCAGTAAGGTGCTTGTGGAGGGGCCCAAGCACCATCCACGAGTTCAATAGCATGATCTATTTTTCTCTTTGGAGGCAACTTCTTTGGCAACACAGGAGGCATTACGTCCTCGAACTCTCTTAGTACTTCAACAACTTGTTCGGGGACAACCAAAGTTTTTCAGTCTTGGCGATGATTGATACGAGTGTCACGCACTCGTTTGTTGATGTCCCTCTAGCAGAGAGCCTCGGGTTAACTCTCTCCCAGAACCCGAGTCGAATGAAGGTGGCAAAACCTATCAAAGGTATTGCGAAGGGAGTTGAAATCAAAATCTGGGAATGGTCAGTTATAGTTAACTTCATGGCCGTCCCGTTGGATGATTTTGATATTATTTTGGGCAATGATTTAGTAAATGAGAATAGCCAAGGCTAGCTGACAAGCTTGGGTTAGTCCTTGAGCAAATTATAGATGAAACTCAGATGGCCTTTGTGAAAGGAAGAAAAATTATAGAAGCTATTCTTATAGCAAATGAAGTGGTTGAGCTTTATAGGGTTTCAAAAAGAAAAGGCATTGTTCTAAAGGTTGACTTTGCAATGGCTTGTGACTTGGTCAGTTGGGAGTTTATAAATGAAGTACTAAAAAGGAAGGGATTTTGTGATAGGGCTGAATATGGAAAGTGACGAGGTGAAAATAGCAGTTCAAGAGATGGGAGTATCTAGGGGAGAATGGTTATTGCAGTATTTGGGTCTAGCCCTTGGAGAAAATCCTAACAAGAGATCTTCTTGAGACCCTATGTTACAGGTAGTCAAAAGGAAGGACGAAGGATGGTGGAAGAGTTATTTATCAGAGGGAGGAAGGCTATGCAAGAGTTGTTTGCATTTAGGGGAGGGTTTTAATAATAGCATGGAGAAGGAATTCAACTAGCGATGAATAGAGAGATGAACGGAGCAAGGAACAGAGCGCCTGAACGAATAATCGAAGAATACTTGGAAACGATCGACGTAGCGATCAATGCATTACAAAAAACTCTAATGAGGAGGAACAGAATGGGGAAAGAGAGACTGCCAAACGGATAGGAGCATAATGTGGAGTCATGTCTCGAGGACAGGAATATATCCAAAGGAGGACCAAGGATAGACAACTCTAATGAGGAGGAACAAAAGAAATGCAGACAAACCAAAGGATGACCGGTCGAAACCGGTAATCGGTAGACAAGTGAGACAAACGATGAAGGAATGGGACAAAAGGGGTCAATGCATTAAATATTCACTGTAGACTACAACAAATGGAGATTGGCGTTATTCTTCGTTCCCAACGTGATTTAAACATTTCTCTATCTGCTACACTAAGGAATGTAGTGAGATATTGATGTAGGAGGTAGCGAAAAACAAACTCTACTATATCGCTGTGTGCAAGGAGACGATTAACTGGGTTGTAGATAGAAATAGCAAAAGTAATCAAAGGAGGAGACAAAAGGAAAGGTGCAACAGGCGTTTTCAGGGGACGAGGATTCAGTATGCTAATGGAGGTGTTGGTCAATGACAATGGGAAATAGTTGAAACTGACAAAGATGGTGAACACGCAACAACAAAGCGTGGTTATACCAGAGGAGAGGACGACAAAAGCGTGGTGACACATATGGGAAGCTTTGGATAGAGTTGTTAAGGAGACGGTGGAGCACAAAAGCAAAAAACAGAGCACTGTGACAATAATGGAACCTAAAGATGAAAGGGTAGGCGAAGAAAAGGAAGGAAGCAATCACGAAGCTCAACGAAAGGGGAGGAGGAAGACAAGGAAAGGATATGGCTGGAAATCCATTAGTAAAACCACACAAAAGATTAACCAATATGGAGTAACAAGACTAGGCGAGTAGAGCAAGAGAAGTAAAAAAGTTCTTAATCACTTGGACTACTAATGCCACACCTTGGACAATGGTGGAATGATCAATTTGACAGTTGCTGATGAAAGAAGTGCATATATGGAGATTAGACGTGGCAAGGGGATTAATATATTGCCCAGAACTAGAAGACATGCGAATCCTTAGTGCAGAAAGATACTATACATACTTTGGGGGTTTTTACATCAAAGACCTGTTTGATGAAGTGGCGAACCAACGCACTCAAGTCGCATGTCGAAATAACTGGATAGGGGCTGAAGGTATCGAGCCAAAAAATTGGAACATCTATACGTTTGGTAAAATTGGTGAGGCATGTGGAGGTTTGCTAGAAATCACTCAAGCAACTCTGTCAAATTCTATAATGGAAATGGCGTTCATCTGTCTGCGAGGGCACGAGTCAGGGTTTCTTCCAAAGGAGATCGAAATATACGACGAGGAAGGCATTCAGGAACTCCGGCTTGTGTAGATTGAACGCAATTGGGGCCTGGAGGTGATGGAGTTAAGGTCCCAAATTATTGATCAGTTCACAGAATTTGTTTTGCAGAAGATCTGTTTACCAGAAAACATTTTTTTGGTGACTGGAGAAGCAAGGAGGTGGAAATTTTGTGCGATGACAAAGGAGAAAACACAGCTGATGGGACAGGGTGACATACCGAGGTGGAAATCTTGGACTTTGTGCTACAAAAAAAGGGCTTTGGGACCAAATTGAGAAAGTGGATTCAAGTATGTCTAGGTTTAGTGACTTATTCCATTTTCATCAATGGGAGGCCTAGGGGAAAGTTTCAAGAGCACCGGGGACTGAGGCAAGTGAACCCTCTATCTCCATTTCTATTCACTCTAATAGTAGATACCTTTACAAGAATAGCAGAGAAAGTTGTGGCAAAGAAGATGATAGGAGGCATAAAAGTGAGGAAGGACAACATCCAATTGATTCATCTTTTATTTGTGGATGATTGTCTAATTTTCATGAAACATG
>JAJIYU010019829.1:0-10635 GCA_030144865.1 Tinospora cordifolia | reverse complement strand
CACCTGAAAAAGCTCAAAATTAAGCCTCTTTAGCATCAGATCATGTGCCTGGTCATTTGACATAACAGTTCCTTTAATATCTTCAGGTGCATCTCTAAAATACTCTTCCTCCGGGGCAAGTTCGATGTCTGGATGCTTTGTCTTGAAATCTTTGCAAGATTTTATGGCTTTCACATAGTGATTTTTCTCGTACAATAGGTTATGAAGCTGCAATGTCGTGAAGTCCACTGGTGCCTTTGCATATTCTGTTTCCCCTTTTACACGATCCTCTTCTTGCAAAATTGCACGATTAGCCTACATTCACGACCATATAATTGAGCTTAAGTCAATATGAGATTTCAGAATCTCTGCTACAACACACACTTGGAAACCAGCTTGCCGCGGGATTAAACTGCGATGGAAGGACATCCATAAAAATACAGCATCCAAGCTGCAGATCAAGCATGGAAGCCACTTCTAATGCTTCCAAATGAAACCACTCACAATTCAATGTAAGCCATTAAGTTTTTAGATTATTCAATTACAGATTTGAAAGAGAAAGAAATCAAATTGTTATTTGCCTTATAGCTTACTAACAATTGCAGTAGATGTTATATGGTTAACTCATTTGAGAAAAAAAAAAGAAAAAAAACAGATGACAACAATGGAACCCAAAATTAAAGATGGCTGCTTCCCGCAGAACTAATCCAAAAATCTTCAAAGGGCCAGTAACTCGTTTGGTGAAACTGTTATCTGCCTCCTTGCTTAATAACATTTGGGGCAGATATTATATGGTTAACTAATTTAATTAAATCAGATGATTAGAAATGGAACCCAAAATAAAAAGATGTCTGCTTCCAGCTGAACAAATCTTCAAATCTACAGATAAGTCAGTAACTAGTTTAGTGGAACTGAATCTTATATGCTATAGTGTGCACTACGTTAAGTTAAATAAAGGATTTTAGTTCAGGAGAAATAGCTGGTCAAACTCAGATAATTTCTAACTTTCGGAAATGGCATATCAAACCCTCAGTAAGCCCAAGAATTTAATATTCCAAAACACTGGAGAAATTAAAGAAGGCGCCATTAAGAAAGGGAACTCCATTTCAGGCCCCAAAACCTACAAAAAGCACCAACTTTATCTCTTCGTTGATCTCAAATGATCATATGTTACAAGAACCATTTTTTTGAAACCCTAGAAAATGGAGCAGTGTTGCACATAGAAAAAATTCCGTTAGGTATTTTGAAGGCAAGGAGTTTGGAAGAAGAAGAACCTGACGTAGACTGATGAGATGGATATACATCTGAGTGATGAGTTCTCTGAGCTCGGATTTAGGTTTGCCTTCCTTCTTTATGAATAACATCTTCGCCACTATCTCTTCCATCGATGTTCGAGTGTCTTCCAGAAGTTCGTATGTAGTCTTCTCCGTCTTCGGCACCGGGTCCGGCACTGGTGCCGGTGAGGGCGCAGACGCTGGCTGCGCTTCGTCCACCTCCATGTATTTCAACCCGCTACTGCCAGTCAAGGCACTCCGAACACTGAGAAAAATTTTTATTTCAAAATATATCGTACAAATGTTATAAAATAAAAAGAGCAGCTTCACACAAGAATAAAAAATTAAAATTCAAGTTAAAAAATAATATTAATTTTGTTATAGTAATTAGACCATGGATACACATAACTCCCATGATTGGAATATTTTTACACTTTATATTCATAACTCTCCTATTTTATATTCCTCAAGTACAAACGGGTGTTCTTTCTATTATCTAATTTATTCTTGATGTTTATTTTTATCATTAAACTATTATAACCTATACATTTTGTACCTTTATAAATAATAAATAAGAAAATGTTCAATTATACAATAATTTTTTAATAAATCTTTCTCTTTTGTGTTCTTGTCTTTTTTAAAAATTTTTTTTTTTAAGTCTTAAAATTATTTTCTAACATGTTATCAACGTGAACTTGTTTTTCCTAAAATCCTGAAGATTAATTTCAAAGATACAAGAACTTGAAAGAAAAAAAAAATCTTAAAGATATATTTTATTATAAATTTAATTATGTAATTATTTTATATTTTAATATTTGTGTAGTGCGTTTTTTTGCATATACATAATTATTTATACATAATATTATTTACTATTAATTATATGTAATGTTGCTAGTTAAGAAAGTATGTTTTATAATTGCATCTTGTACCATCTTTAACATTAGAAATTGAAAATCAAAATATGACAAATAAATATATTATCAATTAATTATGTTGTATTCTTAATTTTTATAAAACAAATAGTAGCATAAACTTAGGTTGATAATATGTAAGTTTTGTCTTGAATAAAACTAAACATTAAAAAGGATATGAGTTATTATTTGTCATAGAAGGCTAGTCATTTAAAAAAGGCTATGTCTCATTGCCTTTTCTTGAAAGTTTTCATATCAATTCATACAAGTAATATATTTTGATTAAAACATGAAGAATTGAAATATATGTGATCGAATATTATTTATTTTTAACTAGTATTTCTTTCAATGATCAACTTCATTAAAAAAAAAGAAATAAATTAAGAATATTTTAAATATTTATTATTTAATACTCCTATTCTAATATATTTTATATATCTTGTGACAATAACATGTCAAATCTTATAAAATTAGAATAAGTATTGCTTGATATTTCACGTTATAATTATTTATCGTAGATTTTGAATGATAAAATATATCTTGATTCATTGAGCATTTGAGACATTATCAAAGAAAAAATAATAGGACCCCACAAAATTGTACAATGGCAATAATTTCTCTTCCTCACCATCCTTATAATAGATTAAAAATTGAGTATCTCATGTTAAAAGATCCTCTTAAATTGTAAAAAAGATATAATTACCAAAATATAGTAATTCTTGCAAAAGCTTATTATGACTAGATGCATCTACAGTTATAAGATTTAAAAAATGTGAATGAATACAACTTTGCAACATCTTGAAGTAGCCCTTAATTATTACTATATGGAGAAAATAACACTAATGATGATATGTTGGGGAAAAAAATTCTCTATTTTCTATGCTTCAAATGTACTTGTGCAACAACAATATCAAGAGAAAGGTTTTAAAATGTTTAAAGCAAATTTCATGTCGTTTTGTAGTTGAACAAAATAATAAAATATTAATAAAAAATTATGTAATACCTCGAAATTTTCGTATGCATACATGTCGCAAGTAAATATAAAATAAAATATTAGTTCGTGAAAAAATTGAAAATTTAAAATAAAATAATAAAAAATAAAAATAAAATAATAATAGTTTTTGCAATGCGAGAAAAAAATACAAGGTTCGCAAAAAAAAAGATTTTTGAATAAGGTTTTAGAAAAATCACAAAGTTTGTGAAAAAGAAATAAATAAAATTAAAATTAATTATTAATAGATTAAACTATGTATAATGTATAGTTGAAAACATAAAATAACGAATGAACGTGCAAAGTTTGCAAAATGTAAATAATTGAAAGAAATTTAAAATAAATATATATAAAATTACATATTGGTTAAAGAAATGAAATTTAACAGTGAGAGTGATTGCATATTGAGTGGTTGAAAACAAAATTTCAAGATTGGTTTAAGAAATCAAATTTATGTTATTTAATTGAAAAAAATAAAAGTAAAAAATATAATAAGAAAAAAAAATCTAAAAATCTGAGTTTAGATTTTGGTGTCAAAATCAAACAAAACAATAAGAAAAAAATAAAATAAAATAAAATCATAGAAAAATGACTTGCTCAATGCTATGTTTTGATCGAAAAAAAAAAATTCTGGAACTCTCTTGGTGAACCACGAACAGGGGGAATCAAGATTTTGTTTTGAAACAAATAAATTTGGGGAGGTTTTGCATAGTTGGCAGGGACGATCAAAGAAGAAAAAGATGGAAAAAAAAATCTGAGTTTTGATTGTTGTTGATTTGGGTTTCGTTTTGTGAAGGGTGAATCAAGAACAAAGAAAGAAATTTTGAATTTTTGGTTTTTCTTGAGCTGCAAATCTGTGAATGGGTTTTGATGTTGAACCGAAATGAAAAACGTGATGAACGAATAAGAAACAAATCTGATGTGTTGCTGGTGCGATTTTGGTGAGTGAAACACAAAACTCAGCTGCGTTTTGGATTACTGCTAGTGCATTCTAGGGATGGCAGTGGATCGAAAACAGAGAACCGTGAGTTGCTGGAGTTGTGGACGGGGTTTGGCTATGAGTTGAAGGCGGCTGGTGCGTCTTGGATGAAGAAGATGAACAAGAACGCAAGTTGAGATTCACAAACAGGGGAAGACGTGTTTCTGTTGCTGTTGGTGCGTTGAGTGCTTGCTGAACCGTGAAGAAGAAGAGTTGAAATTTTAGCAAGTTGGGGCGGATAAAAATGAAGAAGAAAACCAGCGAACTGGTTTTAGTTGCAGCTGCCGAATCTTGGCCGTGAAGGAGGGAAACGATGCACAAAAACTAGCACGTTGCTGGTTTTGGCTATGTGGTTGCTATTGGGCGTTCGTTTGTGTAACAGAGAAGGAAACAAAAGTTCTGGTTCTCTTGTTTTGGATTTGGCGTTCAACACAAAAAAAAAGACGAAGCAACAATTGATTTTCTTTGTTGTTTTCTCTTCTGGTTTGTGGTTGCAAAATAGAGGTGATGGTGCTTGAAATTTTTGGGTTCAATTTCTTGTATGAAGCTTGATTTTTGCATCGTTCTGGTTTAAATCCGTGATGGGTGGTGCGATTTGATGAATTTTTGGGTTGAGTGGATGAGAATGAAGAAGATGATTGATAATTTGAGCTGCTGAATGTGATGGATTTTGATGATTTCCGGATGTGAAATGGAGTTGCTGAAAGTGTTGATGTTGCTAGACGGTAAATTAGACATCGAATTGAGGTGCCGAATCTGTGAAGAAAGAAATGGAACATTGCTGGATATTCGGTGCACTTGTAAGAAGAAATTTCATATCTAAAAGAGGAACATAACAGTGTGAAATAGCTGGTGCGTTGCTGGGGCGTACGCGCGAAGAAGAAAATGGTAATAGTTGCGGTCTGCATGAAGAGCAACGTGCAATAAAGAAAGTTCGTTATTTACGTCGCTCGCATGGAGAAGACGACCAAAGGTATTAAAATTAGTTTCTTCATTTTAATTATGTATTTTTGTAATCTTGAACTAAAGTAGTATAGAATAAATTATAAAGATTATTTAACTTATTTTAAATGTTTAGGAAATTTTAAAAGGAAGTTCAGTATTTTAAGAAACTCAAATTAAAAGATTCTGCGGATACAATCCTAATTTAATTAGAAATAATTTTTATAAATAAATTATAAAGATTATCGATAAAGAATAATATTAAGAGATTAAAATCTAATTATTTTGATTAGTTGAAAACTTGAAAAATAAACCATTAGAAATTTAGAATCTTTTATAAGAAAAAATAAAATATTAGGGCTTGAAACTAAACTTATAATATTTAGAAGTCTTATTTTGTTCGTAATTAATTTAATTACGATATGAATAAATTATTTAAAATTGTGAAAATTTTCAAATGATGAAATAATATTTTAAAGTTAGTTTAACTCTTAGATATAGAAACCTTATTTTACTTAGAACAAGATTAAATGAACATAAATGAATTATTTTTAGAACCCAAATTCACGTCTTAATATTTTTAAATTATTAATTCAAACCTAAATAAATTATTTAGAAGTTAATGAAGTATAAAAGCTTAAAAAATTAATTATTAGAAATTTCTATTTTAGATTAAAAGTTTAAAATAGTAGGAGTATTATTTTTCTAAAATATAAACATAAAAGTATGTTGGAATATAATTTTGATAAACACTGAAGATCTAGAAATAAATAAGAATGATTTTTATATTAGCTTTAGAAAATCTTATTTTGACCCAAATAAAATTAATTGAAATTAATATTTAGACATTATAATTATTTAAGCTTAAGAATATTTTGAATAAGATTGAATATGAGTTAGAAACTTAGAAAAATTTTTATTGGTGGTTAAATTTCAGATTTTGAAAATTTTAGAGTGTCGAGTATATCGACCGAAAGCTAGGTGGTCTTGAAGATTTACAAAATCAGGTGAGCGTGATTTTCTTGCTCTTATGTATTATATGAATTTTAAATTCAAAGCATTTGCGTGAATAGTTCTAGGTTATTAGAAGTTTTATTATGAAATTGATAAAATTGTTTGGAATGCTTGTGATAATGTGACTGAATGATGACCCTTTCATTTCACGCATAAATATTTTATGACATGCATAAATAGAGGAAATGCATTATATAGCATTAGTTATTCATTTGACTATCATGCAGATTGCATTTGATAACATTTGTGATTTATTCGGACTACTATTGCATTGTATGCATAATTTGAGAAATTATCCATTGGATTGTGAAAATGTTTGGCATGATTGATACTTGTTTGTAAAACTAAAATAGGAAGAAGGATTATTAAGAATCCACGTATCGGTACGATCGATGAGCCTGAAGCGGATCGATGTGGTATCTCCTATATGCCACCACTTGAGATTGTCGAGCTACAAGGCAAATCGTAGGTATTTCCAACCTTTAGCTGCCTGGGATAGTTAAAAGTCTTTGGGAGATGGTACGAGCTACAGTAAGTACACTCTCTTAGGCTGTGATATCATGATTTATGACATGACTAATTTGAGATGGTACTTGAGACTTTCTATGATTAGACGAGATCACAGGGAATACCGAGAGACATTTCAACCTTCTTCCTGTCTCAGACTTCGACCAAAACTAAATGAATGTTTGAAACACCTAATGTTTAAAAGTGTTGTTTTGGGTTTTGATCTGTATAATATGTGTGATGTGTAAGAATGATCCACTGAGCTTTCGAGCTCATTTCCATTTCATTTTTTAGGTACACATGGATGGAGTGTACTGTAATCTACGTCAGAAGACCCTCACTATGGATTGATAATCTCATGGGAAGATTATTAGAGATAGGAGGATTAGAGGTTCTAACTTGTTTATTTTAATTTTAACAAAACTGGTTGTATGCCACTCATTTGATTTTAGTTTCGGTACTTTACATGTATCTTAATTCATTTTGGACTTGAAAGGTATTTCATTGTTTTAATGTGACCAATAAACAACATTTTATATTCAACATTTATTGTGTTAAATAGAAGTTTTTGAATTGAGTTCGCTTCATGATTTATGATTTCTAATTTTAATTTGTTTTGTCTAAATGTAAAAATCCAGTGAACACATTGAAAAGTTTTTTTTAATCTCTTGTTTTATGCGAAATGTATTTCTATATGTTTATCTAAACAATATTTATTAGAAACTTGAATTTGAAAGAAAGAGATTTTGACAAAAGAGAAATTTTAAGTAGTATTCTAATTCTCAACGGACGATGACCCATAACACGTGATGGGAGGTTCGTTTGAGAGTCGGGGTGTTACAGATTATAATACTCATTCAACTAGTTTGTAATATCCCAAAAATTTATAAGGCACGGACGTAACCTTGGGGACAATAAATAAATAAATAAATAATCAAAAATCTTTCATCCCAAAATACTTTTTACACTCACTTTTTGGGCGAGAAAAGAAAAAAAAAATAAAAAAGGGCTTGCGTGATTATAAAGGCATGAAATGGGTGAAAAATGTAATAATAATAATAATCAATCAAAAACAAAAGAGGGAGAAAAACCTAAAAAAAAAATATAAATATTATACTACAAAAATCACAAGGGTTGTACAAAGAAAAAAAAAACTTGTGTTTCATGTTTTGGTGTAGAAGAATAACAAAAAAGGAGAAGAAGAAAAAAAGAAAGAAGAGGAAAGATGACGAGTAGAAGAAAAAAGAACACACAAAAAAGAAGAATTAAAAGGAAGACAGCTGCTACGTTTCACAAACAAAGAAGAGAGAAGATGCACAAAAGAAGGATGAATGAAGAAGAAGAAGAAAAGGAGAAGAACGAAGAAGCTGAGCTGAGGAGGGACGAAGGAGAGCAAGAAAGAAGAAGAAGAAATGAAGAAAGAAGAACACAAAGAAGAGGAGATTGAATCGAACAGGGGTTCGCATATTTGGGCACGAAACGTGAAGATGATGTCCTAGATCCACTTTCCTTGCACAAAAAAAACCCCAGGAACAAAACCCCAATCATGATCTCTCTCTGTGCATAGCTGCCATTGACGTTCCATAATATTTTGTGTAGCAAATCCATGAAAAACGCCTCAGCAACAACATCTGATTTTCGTTGGGGGGTTTTGAGAGAGTTTTGGAGTATACAGAACTAGATCTGAGAAGAACAACTCTCATAACAAATTCGTAAGCTCAGATTTGTGAAGAACAACACCAAAACAAGGTAGATCCTTTGATTCAAAATGCCCTTGCACTTCAATGTTCATAGTTTACTGATTTAACTTGCTATCAATAGGGAAAATGAGATTTTATCATTAGAACATTCTCATTCGAAGCCCTCGCATTTAGCCTGTCACATTCGAGACCTTTGTATGTAAAATCTTGTATTTTTTACCATAGCTTTTAAGATATCGTATTTTTGGAACCATCTATTTTGAAATTTTACAATTGAATGCTAGCATTGTGACCTCGTGTTTTTTAAACTCTCGCATTTATTTTATTTTATCTTATTTTGGAGTGGGTTTGATGTGCAAAGCATTAAAGAGAATGACGAATAGTTGCGTGCTCTCACGAGGGGGTTCCGTTTCAAAACATA
The DNA here is from genome assembly GCA_030144865.1 of Tinospora cordifolia. Classification (NCBI taxonomy): domain Eukaryota; kingdom Viridiplantae; phylum Streptophyta; class Magnoliopsida; order Ranunculales; family Menispermaceae; genus Tinospora; species Tinospora cordifolia. Next base: position 1,917 of record JAJIYU010019829.1, on the reverse strand, counting down.
TACATATATTGCGAATACCTTAAGATCTCCATGACCTGAGATCTATTTTTAAATTTTGATTCAAATGTGTAATAAGGACTTTGGACTCAGATAAATTGATTTTTGTTTTCAGGTTAAAAAACACCAAAGGCTAGTAAGGTGCAATGCGGAGGCCCAAGGGAACCGAGAGAAAAAGTGGGTGTGATTATCGTACTCTGTACTATTTTTAAATATTTAACATGATGATTGATTATTTAAAAACCTATTTAGAATCATGCTAGATGTGTTTTTGAGTGAATATTGATTGAAATTATTGATGAACACTAAAATAATTTGATGGTTGTTTTCAATAATTTTGGTACTTATATGCTCAGATGGCATGAAATGTTTGTATTTTATTTTATTTTTTGCCATGATTAGATTATATGAATGTTCAGTATAAATGATTTACATGTATCTTGAAGTATTACCCGTGATGAATGGTGTGAGGTACTATGTAGAACTAAAGTAGATTAGATTAATATTTTTAAAACTCCACATACCCGGGTGATGATCGGCCTTGGGTGTCATCGCGGGTGTCCCCAACCTATATTGTCTTACAGGCTGAGTGTCACTTATGACCTCACGCCCCATCAGGGTCCTAAAAGGTAACCGGCTTGCGAGTGTTACCTTCAGACGTTGTCTCGGACCATAAAGGGGCATCAAGGCGAAAACCTTTTGGTCTGATTTGCGACGAAAAGACAAAAAAAGAGTTTGAAACTTCTTAATGTAATGAAAATGTTTACATGTTTTGTATTTTGGTCTGAATAATGTTAGCGATGTTCTGTATGATTTACTGGGCTCTCAAGCTCACCCTACTTTTCTATTTCAGGTGATATTTGGCACTGCATGAGCCGACCAGACTACTGGGAGACTTAGTACTTCATAGAAACCTCACTGAGGAAGTTGTTACATATTTTATTACAATCCTTGTATTTAATTTAAATTGGGCATGTGCCATTCACTTTTTTGACTGCTCAATTTACATGTAATTTAATTGTTTTGATTTATTTTTATAAACTTTAACTATTTTAGACTTAAGCTTTTAAATCCCATGTTTCTCTTTAAAATTTTACTAATTGTTTTCCTTTACTTATGAACTGTCATTTTAAAGGATCCCTAGTTTATTTAAATTGATTTTATTATTACTTCAAAGAACTGAATTAAAAGGCATGGTTTGACGAAAGAAATAGTCTTCAATAGCGCTTCGATCCTTGGCGGACAACCGTTTCGGGGCTTTTCCTGCTAGATGGGCGTGCCTCTCCTCGCATGGCCCGAGAGACGAATGGACTGGGGGCTGGGGTATTACATAATTTTACTCCATTCCTTGAAGCGAAGGTCATAGCATCAAATATTATTGAATTGGAAAAAAAATCATGGTCATGGCCATAATTGTGGACACGGTCAACGATAAAATACATATTATGGTGGTTATGGAATCTTTTCTTATCATAAAAATAATATTAATTATTAGAAATGAGAAAATAATGAGAAGAAAGAAGAAAAAAAATAGACAACATAAAGTTTCAAAGAATTAAAAAAAATATATGGTATATATGTGATAGAAAAGGATATCAGTCACGTACCTGTCATATGTCAAAACATTTAGTTGATCTTTATCAAACATCATTGAAAGAGAAGAAAAAAATGTGAAGACAAATTTTATCTTCCAAAATGATGACATTGACCAAAGTCCTTTTGACATAACTCATTTATATATAGTAGATTTTTTTTTGAAAACCCAAAAGGAAGATATGATTAATTGAAGATAGATTTTGAGCTTTTATTTTCTATTGATTAAGTATATTAATTTGTCGTATGCTTGTTTTTAATGTGAATTGAATTTTTGTGTTTAATTTAATATATATATATATATATATATATATTAAATTAAACACA
>JAJIYU010019828.1:0-10630 GCA_030144865.1 Tinospora cordifolia | reverse complement strand
TATAGTTTATTGTCTTTCAGGATTTTTATCAAACACTACCCAGTCACATTCGTTGAACACACAATATCTTGTGATTTTGGACGTCTCTGATACAGATCGATACATTAAACATATAATATTCTATATACATCATTCTATCCTCAATTTCTATTTGAAAATAATAAAAAAATCCTAGATTTGCAATATTCTACAAATCGTATAGAACATATTTGTTGTTGCTGCAAATCAGATTACAGATTTTTTTGTTTCTACTACGTTAGGTATTCGTTTATGGTTTCAAATCGACTCTACAGATCGATGCACAACAAACTAATTTGATTTCTCTTTATTTTCATTCCTGATTTTGTGCGATTTTTTCGTTCGAAATGGTAACTACCATATTTAATGACAGTTATTAAATGTGTAAAGGTTTTTGATATTTATATAATTAAAAGTTAGATACTTGTATATCATTACAATACTTGATATTTTTGTAATATATTATATAATAATAAAAATGTGCTTTTTTTTGGGCCAAAATATTCACCCGGCCAAGAACGGGTCTCGCTATTTTATGGCGGAATACCCGGCCCGTTTTCATTCGGGTCATGGAAGGTGTGCTCTCCGAAATTGAGGTCGATAGAATTTGAGAGACATAGATAGAGAGGGTGGGCCATCTAGATTAGCTGCTAGCAAAAATGCAAAATTAATTCCATTTTCACTTCCGATGTTGCCCCTTAGCATCAAATTCATAGTCGATGCAGCTAGGACGGCGAGCTTGATTGGTTTCTAACAATTTGATGAAAATGGGTGGGAAGGAGGAGGCAGCAGGAGATGAACTGGCCGAGGCACTTAACCATCTCTTCACCAGCGTCTCCACCATGATCAAAGGCGAACTTCAGGTCTACTTACATGTTCCCAGTGTTCTTCTTTTTCTCACCAATTCATCTTCCGTTCGTTTCAAATCTGTGACGTGATTCTTTTCAATTCCTCAATGATCTCCTTCTATTTGACCTAACTCGAAAACAAGAACAAAAAATTAAATTAATTAATAAATTGATTTCTTCATTTTATATCAATTTACTGACCGATAATTCAACGTTCTTAGGAGGTTTAGGTCTTGCAAAATCACTGAATTGTCTTTGCTCTATTGATGAGGATTGTATCTTGCTCTCGTCTTAGTTAATTTCGTTGTTCTTTTGGTTTCATGTCTCTAAGGTTGGCTCGTTTGATTTTCTTTGGTGTGTTCTGCTATGCGGAGAGGAATGGTGTGAGTCCTTGAGAATAGTTATGGACTCCTGATAATAATTGATCCACTTGAGATCTATCTAGATCAATGATCTGAACCAAATTTATGTTTGGAAATTTGAGCCATGCCATGCTCATGAAGGTTGCTTTGTCCTATATACTGTGGCATAATAGTTTAGGAAGTAAAAGTTACATAAAGCAAAAATGTTGACGGAGGAAGATCTTAATTATTTTTTTTTTTTTTTTTGCAAAATTCAATTAAAATCTACTGAAAAGCAAAATAAAAGTCATTTCATTAATAGAAATCAAACAAATATTAGTAATTATGCTTTATTTTTTAATTTCATCTATCAACATACCAATATAAATTTAAAAATATAATTTAACAAGCTAACAATTATGTGGTCTATAGGATATACTTCACCATAAAGAGAAAAAGAAAATAAAAACATAAATTAATGTTGAAATAAGATAAAACTTTAAAAATAAAACTAAAAAGTTCTCAAAGTCATCTTCTTTTAGTTGATTCTTATAAAGTAAGATGAACAAACACATTAAATAATAAACTAATAAATTAAGCATGGTAAAATTCAAACTAGAAAAGTATATAGTTGAGAAGCAAGCCTTCATAAAATTATATATCAAAACTAAGACAAGGAATTAAGGTCAAACGTCAACGTTTCAAATTCATTAACCCATTTAAAAAGATTGATACTATTAGGTGAATTATTAGTATTTTTATGTATTTAATATACCTATATATCAATTTTTAGCTTATACTACATAAAATCTAGATATTTAAGCATATATGCTAAAGTTCTTAAACCTTTTGTAATTTAGCAAATTTCTACAAAAATTATCCATGTCAAATTAAACTTCTCTGAACTAATCTAATCTTCAAGTGATTAAAATATGTTTCATTGTTGATAAGCATGAAGATATAGGTTCTAAATGGTCACATTTTTGCAAAATATAAAGCATTTCTTTGCCAAGAGTAAGTATATAGGTGATGACCTATATCTATTGTTATTTTTGTTACACAATGTAAATAGCTTTTATTAAAATAAAAAAGCATGTCATACTTTTGCTGCCCAACCTTTGTTAGATTCCTTGCATGTCCAAGCATGGCCTTGAACTATACAAGTTGTCTTTTGTATTAATGAACATCAAGCATGTAATAAAATAAATAAAGAAATTTTTAGATAATAATATGGTTAGTGTTGTGTAATGCTTTTGGAATTATATTGTTCTTGATATGATCAAATGTTCTTTTAACAGGATAGTGGGGTTTGAGCCTGTAAACTCTAGGCCTACTTACTGTTTGTTGAACTGCTAAGCACAGTGTTCAACCTGATAGACTATGTTTTATGAAAGCAAGGAAACACAAATAATCAGATTAGAAAAAGGTTAACTTTCTTTAGGAAGAAGTGTGAGCCTTGTTCCAATGGTTGAGGTTGTTTGTTATGATCAAGGTCATTGCTCCAAATCTTGACATAGCCTCTCCATGTAGTGGTAAGATTACATGCATTGTTCAGTCCTCGCATTCGGCAATGACGGGAGCCTAGTGCAGTGGTTACAACCTTAATAATTTTGTACACGAAAGAATCCTCCTTTTGATTTCTATTTGTGTTTATCTTTGCCTTTTTTTCCTTCTCCACTTTTTTTTTCTTTTCTTCCTTCTCATTCCTTACTGCTTCATTTCTTTTTCTTTCTCCACACTATTTTTTTTTTTTTTATTAACCTTACTTCCTTAGCAAAAAACCTAGTAGTGATTCTTGCTATTAGTAGTGATTCTTGCTATTATTCATGGTGTAAAAAGAATTCATAACACCATTGTTTGGTTAATCATCTATATGAGCTGAATGTCCAGAAATAAAAAAACATTTAAAATTACCAAAAACGAGAATTAAGATAGAATTAAGTTGTAAGTAAATAATATGTAGTCTATAATATGATTATTATGTGAAAGGACTGAAAATTAAAATCTCAAATAAAAAATGAACGCATATGAGAAATCAGCAATTAAGATGATTTAGATGCATAAAATGAAAATCATAAGTGCACAGTAGTTTAAAATAAATTGAGATATTGACAATGACAATTAATAGTGATGCCGAAGGAAGAGGAAGACTTAAAAAAACATGGACATAGTTTAAATAATATGTAGTCTAAATATGATAATTAAGTGAAGCATATGATTAAAAATTAAGATACAGAATAAGAAATGTAAGCATTTGAGAAATAGTAAGAGTGGCAATAATTAAGATGGTTTAGGCACATTAAATGAAAATCATTAGTGCACACTAGTTAAAGGTACTGAGATATTGAGAATTGATAGTAATGTTGAAGGAAGAAGAAGGCTTAAAAGAGCATGGATAAAGATAACTAAGAAAGATATCGTTCTTATAATTTGACTATAGACTTAGCCTTAACATAGCTTAGTTTAGGAAGAAGATTTATTATTGCACCTCATGCAGTTAGAAAAAGGTTTTGTTAAGATAAATTGTAGACTTGGTATCATAGCTATAACAACTAGCTAAAAAGTTGGCTATTACTATAATTGGCTACTTGATAAGTTATGTTCAATCTTTTATAACATTGACTTAACATATTTTTCTGACAAGAAAACAAGGAAATGTACTAATCATACAAGTGTGCAAGCTATATGAACAAAACAAAACAGAGAGAGAAATCCCCTCCTAAAGAAAGTTATAAAAGTGTCCATATTACACACATACATTCAGATGACTGTGTATTCTTTATAAATGATAATAATGGCAGTTGCGATACAATAAATGAAGATTATACAAAGCTTTTGCTTGCTGTCAGGACTGACAGTAGATCTAGAAAAGAAACCATATCGTGGGAGTTAAAACAACAACACAAAGAATATAATCTATGGCACAAAAGATGAGAGTCTTTAAGGGAGAATGGCCCATCAAATACTTTGGAAGGTCTTTGGGTAGGAACCCAAGGAAAAAAGTCTTTTTGGGAGCTAGTAGCGCAAACAATTGGAAAGAGGGTAGAAGGATGGAAAAGAAGCTTCTTGTCTAGGGGAGGGAGACTGCTACTATTAAAATCAGTCATGGAAGCAATACCAATGTACTTCATGTCCTTCTTTAAGACGTCGGTGATGACAACAACATACATTAAAAGAATTATTTTTTATTAATTTCTAAAGTTACCATAAATGCCCAAATTGTTTTGTTACTTGTATATCAAATGATGTCCACAATTCATGAATTTGGCATTGATGTGTCAACAATTTTGTTCTCAATATTTTTATGATCTCGGATTGAAATTCTATAAGAGATTGACGTGTTCAAAAACCCTCGAAAGTCAAATTCAACTTTAGGCAATTATGCCGATATCTATGATAAATATGAACACAAACTAATTGCATATTCATGATCTACGCATCACTACAAGTGCAATGATATAGTTTTTTTTTTTTTCCCTAGTTTCACTCAATGTAGATGAAAACCCCATTGTTTGGAAACACTATAAAACACTCATGTAGCAAAAATTATTCTTGTAGGATCATTATTTATAGCTTAAATAACATTTTTGTAATGAGAAGGTGGAGAAATGACTTATCTACTCGTTAAATTTATCATGAAATAACCCCAAAACCCTTACTTTCCCCTTTGGGTTCTTTGTTTCTGACATTCTTCTTCGTATGAAAAGAAAAAAGATAACGAAAGAAGATAGAAAGAATAAGAAAAAAAATAATGAGAGAATGGCTCTCGTTCTCCACCACCTCATCTCCTACACATTTCCTTTTTCCTTCTTTTTTCATCTTCTCTTGGGTTCTAGTCGATCAAAAGAAGAAGAATTATGAATCAGATAACATGATCCAATGCTCCTCCATTTTCATAAACTTAGCAACTCACCCTTTTAGCCTTCCAATCCATTTCTTTTTATCTTTTTAAACTGGTATTCTTTTATGTGTAATTTATATAACTTTTAAAATTTAACCCATTGCCTTATATTGTCCATTGTTTCCCACTTTGTATTATGGAAATCATACGTTACTATTATTAAATAATATAAATCTCTTTATTTACCCCAGATTTATAATATTTTCTTTTATGTATAGTTATGTACCTACACATTAATATATGTATAAAGCAACATAAATGTATAATTAAAACTATAGGATGTTACATTCAAAGATACTAGCATATGAATATAATTGTTTTATGATAATTTTAAAATATCAATTGAAATGTTTTGGCAAAAAATTGGAAAAATGGCTTAAGTTTTATTTTTGGCAGTTCAAGAACTTTAACCTCTCCTAAATAATTGATATTAGAGAAGAAAAAAAAAAGGAAAAAAAAAAGAGAACAATTAGTGTGTTTGCTCTAATGATATTTTAAGTGTTATGGAAGAAATAGGACACGTTAAATAGAAAGTGAACCTTATGGGAAAATTTAGTAGTGCTAGCCTTAGAAAAACTTGAGGTGAAAGCCTTTCGGTGGTTTTTACTAGCCTCAATAGAGTTTTAAAATCATGTCCTTAATCAAATATAAAGAAGAGAAAATTGATCAAAGTTGTTTGAAAACATACGATAAATGCCTTTAAATGTTCCAATTAGGAAGACCTTAAATGACAATGATTGAAATAATTTAGAAAGAAAGCACTTTACTTTTTTTTTTTCAATTCAAAAATGGCGAGAATGAAAAATGTTGGGAACAAGATAGAGAATGGAGGATGCAAAACGTGGGATTTGAGTGGTCAATGGAGGATATGTAAGGGAAAAACTGTTTTTGGAAGTAGGTAGGGATCACTGAATGAGGAGGTGTGGATTGTAGTCAAGAAACAAAGGTGTTAGTCCATGGACTCAAGACCCACAGGGAGGGGGAAAGGGCAGTTATATGACAAAGAAAGGAATAACTACACTAGAAATATATGGAACAAGGGATACTTGTTGATTGGGTTCACACCATGAAGGGGACAAAGATTAATGAAGACAATTTACACAAAATTCCAGCAATTCTCTATAAAGCACAACAAAGAAGAGCCGGTGCCAGGGGAAGAAACAAAGATAAGGTAGTACAACATTGTTCTGGACTATGCAGCAATAGTGTGGTTGAAAAAGGAGATCAGGAACAAAATGAAGGTTCCCAGAGATGGATCTTTTAAGAACATTGGAAGGGGTAGATACCATGTGGTGTTGATAAAATCATACTCCAACTCTGGAGGTAGCTTCATGAGGGTAACAAAGATGATTCAAGGGAACCAATAGGACATATATGTGTTGTATCCCAGAGGAGTAGTCAAGAGGATATTGAGACCTATGGAAGGCCTTTTACACCGTGATAATGGAGGAAACACAAGAGGAAAAAGGAAACATATGTTCAAGGGAGAAACAAGATTCAAAACACAAAGAGGAGGGAAGAGATAAAAGAGAAGAAGATAGTAGAAAGAAAAGAAGGATGAAGGCAAAACCTAAAGGGACAAGAGAACAAAGACAAGGAATGAGTACATCGAAGGAGCTCATCACAAGAAGAACTGGCACCAAATCACGGAGAAAGGTAGAAGAGAAGATAGGTTGAAGTATAGGCAAGAGGTTAGAGCTTGCAACATTAGATGTAGTAAGGGCCCATATGTTTTGCCTAGACCAAGCAAGAATGAAAAGAATGATAAAAGGAAAGAAGAACAAGTTGGAGGGGAATTGGACAATGAAGGAATGGATAGACGTCGAAAGATGAGAAGGTATGAAGATAGCATGTAGGAGAAGTTGGATAGGTGTTGAAGGGATCTTCTCGATCAAATAGAATATGGAAACATTGGCCAAAATTGCAGAGAAATATGGACGATTATTGGATATGGTAGAGGAAACAATTGCGAGTAGGAGCATGGAAATGGCAATCATGAAGGTAAGGAGAAACAAACAGGATTGCTACCAGCATTCATGGAATTATACGAGGATGATGACATCATCGAGCTAAGACTATCCTATATGGAAAGTTCACAATGCCTGGAACTATCAAGGCAATTTGAAGCCCTAAAAGAGTGCGCAGAGAAATTGAAAGAGAAGGGGGCCTAGATTAAAAAGGTAAAGTTTTGGCATGTTATCAACACAAGCCCAACGAAGGAAAAAAGGAAATGAAGACCTGTAAGAGGAGGGAGAGTAGGCCTATGGGCCAAGGGAAGCGTAAGTTGCAAATGAAATATGGAAACATTGGCTAAAATTGTAGAGAAATATGGAGGATTATTGAATATGGCAAAGGAAACAGTTGCAAATAGGAGCATGACAATGGCAATGTTAAGGTAAGGGGGGATGAAACAGGATTCCTACCAGCATTCATGGAATTATACAAGGATGAATGCATAATCGAGCTAAGACTATTTGATAGGGAAAGCTCACGATGCTTGGAACTAGCAAGGAGATTTGAAGCCCCAAAAGAGTTGGTAGAGAAACTGAAAGAGAAGGGGACCTAGATTAAAAATGCAAAGTCTGGGCATGTTATCAATGCAATCCCAACAAAGGAGAAAAAGGAAATGAAACCTATAAGAGACGGAGGGAGAGTGTGCCTATTGGGTTGAGGGAAGCGTATGAAAGATGGGTCATGCATCATTGAGCTTTGGACTCCTCAAATCAAAGAGACTATGCAAATAAAGACTTTGAGTATTTGTCTATGGAAGAAGAAGTGAGTATGTGTCAAAGACTCAATTTGATGAACTTGCATCTTAGAGCAAAGTGAAGAAGACCAAGGAATGAGGAAGGGGACAACTAGTCACCACTGCAAAGTGTACAAATAATTTAGAAAGATACAACTAATTGCAATTTAAAGGTTGACCTAGACCTTGATAAAGTAGAAGTGAAGGAAGCAAAGTCATCTAGCTAACCAGATATAATTGCGAAAAGGCATCATTGAGTATTAATTGTTCATACACATCATGAAAATCATTCGTTATGACTAAAAATACTTGGCTTCCCACTCCCCCTTGTTCAAGTTGATTTGTTTAGTTAGTTAAAATTTTATGGAATCATTCTCACTACCAGTAGTCCAATGAGTTGTTGACATAGATTGTGCATTTCTCATATGTGATTCCACCCGTGGGAGACTTATTCGCTAGAAAAGTACATTGTTTGATCATGGGTCCGTTTTAAGTGCAAGATCTATTGGCCTTTGAAAAGGGGCCCGGGACCCTTGGTATTTTGCTATGCTGAAGATTCACAAAATGCTTGTTTGGTAGAGATCCTATTTAAAACAAATTTAAAAAGTTTGTGAAGTCATTTTCTCTTAGTTAACTCTTATAAAACAAGATTAAAAAATAATCCATTTAATTAATAAACTATTAAATCAAGTGTGATGGAGTTCTACTAGCAAAGTACATAATCTGAAATCAAGCCACCATAAAATTAAATATCAAAAGAAAGAAAATAAATTTAGACACCAAATTTAACATTTCAAATTCATCGACCATTTTAACAAGATTGATTTTTTTAGGTTGCTTATTGTTAATTGTATATATTATAAGTGTGTACTTAATATTAGTTCTTAGCTTATAGTACATTAAAACTAGATTTTTAAACGTACATATGTAGAAATTCTCTGAAATTCTCTGATTTTGTGAATTTTTACAAAAATTCTCTATTTCAACTTAAACTTCTCCTAATTAATTCTAATTTTCAAGTAATAGAAAGTCAAGTTGAAAATGAATTTCTTATCCTTGCTAAGGGCAGCCCATTGCATAATGTAAATTAAAAGGTTTGTTTCTCGTGAAATATATGTTAGAGTGTGAATACTTTCATTTTTTCCATAATCTGGTTACTCAAAAAAAAAATTGCATCTCCGTATCTTTGAAGACTGTATTCTAAACCTTAGCAAAGGACACTAGGACTACTTAACATTAATCGGAGCTTGTATTTGGTTTCTTCAATCTTCTCCTTTTCTTTTTCTGTTATTATACAAGAAGAGGTAACCATATAACAAAGTAAATATTTGTAAATAATTTTTAATGGTAAGCCTGCTCTCCCATCCCCACAGTGATAAGTCTTATGTATAGTTACATGATTTTTTCTAATCCAAGTAACTTTAGCAGATATGAGATTTTTAAAAAATGGACATAATTAATCTACCTGCCAATTAATCTAGCCAATTTTAGGTCAGTCGGGTTTCAAGTTTTAATGGTGTTGAGTCTAGTTTTTAGAAACTTGATTGAGGCAGGTCAGCCGCACCAACTAAAACTAAATATCCCATTCCCATCTCTATGTCAAAATGTGTCTGCAGCAACAGCAACAGAGTGATTACGGCAGCAACTTACTGAGAAAGGAAGAAGTAGGAGGAGCATAAGAGAAAGAGGGACTGATGAGGATCAAATTAATAGATATTATTATCTAATTTCTAATGATTTAAAAATAGTAGGAATATAGCAGTTTATTTTATGAAGTTCCTAATTGTTTTGTCTAACCAGGTTTTAGGTTACCATTTCATTTATTTTACATAAATCTAAATTGTGATAAGATACAGATAAGGTATTTTAGATTTCTAGAAGTATGGACTTGAAAAGAAATTAATACTTTTACTTATTGATTGAAAAAATATTTTCCTCTTCTACTTGTTTTCTCCTCTTCCCCTTCTTCTAATTCTGCTAATTTCTCTCTTTGTGCTGCATGAGGGACGCTTTAATTGCATGCAGTGTCCTTTTCTTCAATTGTTTTTAGTTTTTTTTAGTAATGTTAATTATTGAAAGTTGTGGAAGTAAAGCATATATGGTGATAGATTTATCAAAAATTATGCTTTAAACACATAGAAACCAAGTAAAAAAAATGGCCTTTCTGAGCAAATAGACATACCATGATTATGGCACTCGGGATCTGCATGGCCTCAAGGTATTGCTCAGGTGCAAACTTGGGTTCGCTTTTTTAACACTGTTGAAGACGGAAGCAAACCATGCAAGGTTGCCCACAAGTGTGTATCAAAATTTTTAGTGTCACAAGTGGGAAAAAGAAAAAGTGCCACATCAATATCAATGTAATGTTGCAGTTTGATATATAAGTCTAAGTTCTTAATTCTATATTATGACATCAATGTTTTTATTTATATTAACTATTCTTGGCATAAACAATGCTGACTTCATCATCGATTTAATGATAAGGTCATTTAATTATGTTTCGTGGTTATCATCCATGAATTATGTGACCATTATGTTGATCTATGTTTTATTGCAATTTACAACTATGGGTTACCGATTTAGGAGAACCCATGCAATGCAGTAAAAATACTAGCAGCTAACTTGAGAAGCATTTAATTTTTGTTCATATGAAAAATGATGGTATGGGAATCAACAACTTACCAGACCGGTAACCAGTTACCACAAAAGGAAAGTTATCCCGAGGACGACACAACGAAGTAAATACGAGGTGACGAGGAAGTCAAAGGGGGAATGG